>JAJOOR010013414.1:0-19886 GCA_036250505.1 Solanum acaule | reverse complement strand
AACCCTTTTGTTATATCACTTTTTACATTAATGAGGGGCATTTTTGTAAACAAATAAATTGTTCTTAAAATTTATTATTTTGAATACAACAAACCAAACACTCAATAAAAAATAATCTCAACACAACTTATCCCATCATAACTAATCTCAACATAACTTATCTCAACATAACTTATCCCATCATAACTCATTTTCAAACCAAACGACCCCTAAAAGTTAAATATCACTATGTTAAAATTATTGAAATTAATCGGATCAAATTGGGCGGGTCAAGACCCAATCCATTTTTTAGCCCATTTGAACCCAACCCATTTGAGCCCAAAGTAAACTTGGGCGGGTCAAGACTCAACGTGATTTCTATTTCAACCCATTTTAATATCTTCAATTTCAATCCAACCCGCCCATTTGACACCCCTAATACCATTTATGATAATTCGGGGGTATATTTATCATTTTTCCCTAAATAAAAAGTATCACTAAAATCAATAATTAAAAGCATACTTATTCTAAGTAATTTTTCCTATTTATGTATAATGCCTAGTAAAAATTTGAAATCATAACACGAGACAAACAAAAGTATTAAAACGAGTCAAAGGCAAAGAGAAGAAGCAAATTCATGGCCACAAATGGACAGAGTAGCTCCACGTTAAGCACCACAAAACCTCTCATTCTCATATCAACTTTCAAACAACCCTTAATTTCTCCTCCTAAACATAGTAATATATGCTCCCTCCGTTTAAAAATGAGTGGTTTAGTTTGATTTAACACAGAGTTTAAGAAAATAAAAAGACTTTTGAATCTTGTGTCCTAGATTAAAGTTATGTCAAATGTACAAAATTGTCCTTTAATCTTATGGCTTTAAACATGACACGCGAAAATGTGAAATTAAAATGTTATCAAAAAAAGATAGAGATGTTCTTTTTGAAACAGACTAAAAAAGAAAGTATGTCATTTTTTTTAAACAGTGGAAGTATATAGACATTTAAAATAAAACTTGAACGATAAATAATTCAATTTTGAGATAATATATTTAGATATTTTAATTTGATTCCAATTAAATATGACTTAAACTCATAATATTAATTTCAAAATTAGTTATCTTTATAGCTAGTATACTAAACGAGTCTGTTTATTTATTATCCCTTTTTTTTCTCCATTCTTCTGTAATACCCTTCCTACTCGTCGTATTTTTTTGTGATCCAACCCCCTATGGAAAATACACACTCCAAAGGTATTTCTTGTTTAAAAAAAAAACAAGTTTTAATTTTGTTAATTTCTGGTGTATTTCTCAATTATTTTTGGGAATTGTGCAGAAGGAAGGAAGGATGAAGAAAGAGAAGGGTACTTGAAGGAAGCTGGTGATGATTATACTGCTTCTCATTATATACTTCCACATCTTCTCAATTTGTGAGTTTTACTCCCAATTTTATGTTTTATTTTATTCTTTTTACTTTCTCCTATTACTAGGTTTTTGATTCATCATCATGAATGTTGTAGCAATCATTGGAATTTTCTCACCCACAAAATAAATAATGAAAATTCATATAGTTGATCTCAAACTTGTTTGGAACAGAGATGCAGTTGTTGTGTTAGTGATATCTGTTAATCAGTAGCTTATTAGTTAATGAGTCATTTTTTTACAGTAATTATGCTCATGACAAGCTTTCTGCAAATAAATTTCAGATATTCATCACGAGCCAAGGCACAAGATTTTGAGATATATGCTCCAAATGCAACGTTTGAAGATCCTCTTATGCGTGCAGAGGGGTATTATGCTTAACTTGTCTATCTTATAATAGTAGCCTTGTTTACTAGTAGTGAAAAAATGTTGCACTTTAGACAAGTGCCTTCAATTGATCATACTGAATAAGAGCAAGAATTAAACATTTTTACGTGCTTCGGCTGCAGAATTTCTCAGTGCAATCATTCTATATGATAAAGAAGATAATGGAAAACAATTTAGTCTCCACACCTAGTGATTCTGAAATTTGAAAATCAAGCACTTCTGTATTTCTGAATCAGAAGTAACTCGAGTCCGACCCTTTTATGCTTTACCGAAGTTTACAAGATAAATCATCATCAACGTAGGCTTATCCTTTCAATAGGTGGGATTTAGTCCCTTAATAAGAGAAATGAGGCCTGAATTGGCTTTCTACAACATTCTTGTCATATTAGAAATGAGGAGCAACAAAGAAACCAATTTCAGTTGTAAATGACTCTGTCATGCATTTTTTAGTATTTTGTCTTGGTTTTTCCACTCCCGTTGTTTTCTTTTTTCCAAATTGCTTTATAATGCTTTACTTGAGCCGAGTATCTATCAAAAACAACCTCTTTACCTTCCAAGGTAGGGATAAGGTCTATGTACACACTACTCTCCCAAGACCCAGACCCCAATTGTGGGATTACTCTGAGTATGTTGTTGGTTGATTGAATTGAGAGGTTCTAAGTAAAAATTTAGAGTAGTGCATTGCTTTCTGTTTACTGTCTTTCACGCGTCTAGTAATTAGCCTGTTCCTTTTGTATTCCTCTATATTAGTAAGGCTGACTATGAATCTTACTGTTGATTGCAGGGTAAAGCAGATAAAATCGTCATTTTATTCACTCGGGAAGGTCTAAATAATTTTCATTCTTGCTAAGTGTCCTATTTCATACTAGTCTCCTACTATGCTTGATTGATACACTTTATTGTGGAAAGAAAAAGAATAAGAAATAGGCAAGAACTTTTGGGAAATTGCATTGCGCGATGCAGTTTTAAAATCAGTTTTGCTTCTAACATATGGATATCATAATTTTGTTCTTGAAACTCATTTCTCGAAATATACATCACGAATATTTATAAGGTTCCCAGCATAATCTCCATTGTATGTTGAGTGACTATAACTACTATGGTTTACGTCAATAGTTCTTAGCCAATCCTTTCTTCTTAAAGTTAATTAATTTATTACTATATTATGTCTTTCTTTAGACTTGGGATTGTTGTGTATGAATAATTTCAAACTGTTGCGTTTTGTACATTTCAGGTCTTCAGTGAGTCGAGAATCGTGGAGTACAACGTCACAGAGAAAGAAACTTCCCCTGGAAATAAAGAGGTTTTAGATTCCTCCATCCTATTGCGTCTTCTTTTCGCTTTGTTTATTCTCTGCTTTAGGACTCTGACATTATGGTTGATGGCTTCAGATTTTAATCGACAACAAACAATATTACAAGTTCTTGGGGAAAGACATTCATATGATATCACTAATCAAGTTGTACACGGAAGGAGGAAAGGTTGTTCATCATGAAGACTGGTACGTATATATTTCGCATCAAGAATACTTGAATTTGTAGTTCAACAAGGAAAATGTTGAACATTCTCTTGGTTTCTTGCCATGAGATCTATCAGTTTGTGTATATGTAAGAGGCAATCTGCAGTAACAGTACTGAGTTTCACCATAGTGTACTTCTTTAAGTATGTTCAAATTCTGTGCAACTTCACATGTTTGATAAACTTAATCCTAAAGTCGCACAATTCATTTTACTTTGTCTAGGGCTATAGATATGCAGGGTTGGTTATTGGTTAATGCCACTCTTAGCTATCTATGTGTTCTTGTCTTATGACATAATTTTGCCAAATGATGTTTCATTTTTTGCAAAAAGGAGTTAGGCTTGCTAAGTTATGGCTCCCTCATTGCTATAATGAGACTTGAACCCTCGACCAACTAGCTAAAGGCAGAAGAGTCTCACAAATTGAGCAAAGCCTCACTCGTCTTGCCAGATATACTATATATATATATATATATTTATAATGTTTGGTTGTATAGTTTATGTAAGCTCTTTGTACTAGTCAAACGGCATAATTTTGCAGTATAATACATAAATGTGTCCTTTAACTTGGCCTCATTTTACATTAATGCCCTCCAACTTTGAGTGTGCACAAGTAGATACTTAAACTTGTTTAAGGGCATATTTATGTATTACAAAGGATGTTTTCTTTTTTGTGGACATATGACTGAGGCTTGCTAAGTTTTTCTGCCCCATTGCTACAATGTATTCTCTATATACATGCATGATATAATGTTCAAATTTTGTGCAACTTCACATGTTTGATAAACTTAATCCTAAAGTCGCACAAATTCATTTTACTTTGTCTAGGGCTCTAAATATGCAGGGTTGGTTATTGGTTATTGCCACTTTTAGCTATCTCTGTGTTCTTTTCATATGTCATTATTTTGCCAAAAGATGTTCCATTTTTGGCAAAATGAGTTAGGCTTGAACCCTCGACTAACTAGCTAAAGGCAGAAGAGTCTCACAAATTGAGCAAAGCCTCACTCGTCTTGCCAAATATACTATATATAATATAATGTTTGGTTGTATAGTTATGTAAGCTCTTTGTACTAGTCAAACGACATAATTTTGCCAAAGGATGTTTTCTTTTTTGTGGACATATGACTGAGTCTTGCTAAGTTTTTCATTGCTACAATGTGCCTTGAACCCTCGACCTATTGGCTAAAGGTAGCTTGCCAAATATGTTCTCTATACATACATAATATAATGTTTGGTTGTATAGTTTATTCCTGTTTTTGAATGTTTTGCGAACAATGTTTACAGCTGGGATAAGAAACCTTTACGGAATAGGGCGACAGTGAAGGTACCTCTTGTTGGGCGCATGATTGAGGTATCTCGTAGAGCTTCGATGCTTTTAACACATGCTCTAATGGGGTTTGGAAAAGATCCCTCCACGTAAATTGCAGTGCACTGTTTATAAGTGTTTCAATTAGTTGTTACCATGTAAGAAATATATGTGTTTGCTTGAGAATATGTAAACATAATTATACAGTTGATCCATTTGGGCCTCCATAGACAATTTTCATCCTATTATTTAAGTTATATTTAAATTTTAGCCAGTATTACTAAACTTCGGATAATACTTGTGTGCTCCTCTGCTTCTTTTCTGGTAAAGATTTAATTCTAACTAGTTGAATTTTCTTGTTGTTCGTCTTCGATCTATTATTCAAAGTTAAGGGGAGATTTTGATTTTTAAACAAAGTTCAGTATTTAAATGTTTTTCACTCTTTTTAAATATGATAAATAGTTATACATACTAATACTCAATTTTTTTTATTTGAATTTGATGAAGTAAAGTCGCTTATCGATCCTCCATTTACAGAGTGATTGAGTAATCTTGTCAAATGTCAAGAATTGGATGGCAGACACAATTCTTACTAGTTCTTCTCACGATTTTTGTGATTATCATACATGTCTAATAAAAACTGACGGACTCTGACTACCTTTAGGCTTCATGCAAAGCAAATAAAAGATCCCAAACTCATACTGCAGATCAACTTACGTAATAAAATGATATATTCTGTGCCAATTAATTTGTGACATTCATGTATTGAGTCGTTAAATGGACCACAGTATTATTCACTGTAGAATCAGAAATCAGACACATTTGGGACCCATTGAATGATCAGTGTTTGAAAAGTCTTCAAGAAAATTATAGTGTCCTTGTCCATGGACCACTAGTAGTAATTGTCACATGGACCTTGGGCTTAGCCTAAAGTGAGAATTGCCCGAATTCATATAAGGAAGTCCATGATCGATGTGAGATTCATTTCATTCATCACTCCTGGCACGCCCAATTCTGTCACAATCATTGGACCTTGGGCTAAGACAACTCTTGCTAGAAAAGTTTATGATGATTCATATATTCGTTCTCGATTTGATAAACATGCATGGGTAATTGTCTCCGAAAAATACAATGAGAGACAAATGTTGCTTGAAGTCGTCTCTTCAATTATTGGAAGCAATAATCTTAACTTCAACATATACAGTACTTCATTTAAGGTTGTAAATTGTAATGAAAATGTATCATGTATTTTCTACGCAAACTTTTCCAAATTCCTTTTAAACTGCTGGCTGTTAGGGTGTCTAAATGAGAGATTCAAATCCTATTAAGTACTGTAAACTAGCTTCATAGTGTGTTCATTTGTCAACTAATTGAACCTATTAGCTGTCCTCATATGTATAGTAGTATTAATTAATTAAGTGAAACAATTTACTTTTCTTGTTTTGTAATGTAAAGTGTATTGGGTTGTGTTCTCATACATCATCTCTTCTTATTAAACAAATGATAAAGGTAAGTATCCTAGGTCTTTGTCCCCCATTTAGAAAAAAAAAAGGACTTAAATCTGCAAGCTCTATCTTTTTCAGTAACTCATATTATCCCAACAAAGTTTAGTCCAGAGAAATGGCTTATGCTGCTCTTTCTTCACTTATGTATACATTGAACCAACTCTTGAAACCTAATCAATCTTTGGTTTGTCAATGCTGTACACAACAACATGTCGAATCTCTCTATCAAAATCTTCTGCTCTGCAACTTTTCCTTGACAATACCACAAAGGAAGCCAAAGATATTGAAACTCTTAAGGTATGTAGTATAATTATCTAAAATCTTACTGATACTATATATTTTTTTTTAGTAATAATTAATTTACCGAGTTTCAATTTCAAGGTTGTAGAAAAGAGGATCAGAAATGTAGTATACAAAGAAGAAGATAGAGTTGATTCAAGTCTAAGAAGGATCATTCTAGCAGATGGTGAGGACAAGCGGCAAAAGGCATGTACATCCTTTTATGAAGAATTGTTGAAAGTGGAACAACAAGTTTATTTTCTCAACAAAGAGGTGATGTTGATCGATGTTAACAAGCATGGAAGCAAATCTGCAGAATTAGCATCAACTCCTTCCTCACCAGAAAAAAGTACAAGTTGTAAAGGCAAGAAGCAATACTATTGTTGGGATGGAGGATGACTTCAACACCATATTCGATCGCCTCATTTCCCAAACAGATGAGTTAACTGTGATACCAATTTTTGGTATGGGAGGTATAGGTAAGACAACTCTTGCCAGAAAAACTTTGATGATTCATCTATTCGTTCTAGATTTGATAAACATGCATGGGTCACTATCTCCCAAGAATACAATGAGAGACAAATGCTTCTTGACTTTGTCTCTTCAATTACAGGAAACAATCAAGAGAAGAGAGATGATGAACTAATGGAGATTGTGTATAGAGGTCTCAAGGGTAGGAGATTTCTACTTGTCATAGATGATATTTGGAGTACTGAGGCATGGGACCAAATGCAAAGAATATTTCCAAATGACAACAAGAAAAGCCGAATTCTATTAACCACTCGGCTCAAGTATGTTGCAGATTATGCCAGCAGCCCAGATTTTCCGCCCCATAGTAAGTCCTTTCTAAGTGTTGATGCTAGTTGGAATCTATTCACCGAAAAATTATTCAAAAAAGATCACTGTCCTCCTCTACTAGAAGAAACAGGGAAGCATATAGTACAACAATGTCAAGGATTACCTCTCTCGGTTGTTGTTGTTGCTGGACTTCTTGGAAAAATGGACCCAACGTATGATAATTGGAAGAACGTTGAGAAAAATCTGAACTCATTCTTTGGTACAGTATCCAAACGGTGCCAATCAATTCTTTCTTTGAGCTATAGTTACTTGCCCTAATATTTGAGGGCTTGTTTTCTCTACGTTGGAGGTTTTCCCGAAGATAAAGAGATTGATGTATCTAAATTGATTGAGCTATGGATTGCTGAGCAATTTGTAAAGGCAAGAAGCAATAAAAGTTTAGAAGTGGTAGCAGAGGAGTATCTACAAGAGTTAATTGATAGAAGTCTAATTTTGACAGGTAGACAAAGGGCTAATGAATGGAAGAGAACTTGCAAAAGTCACGATCTTCTTCGCCAATTATGTCTAAGAGAAGCTCATACTGAAAATGTTGTGCATATCATGAATTGGAATGTCACCACATGCATGTCCTCAGAAGCCAAAAATGATCAACGGCGAGTGGTCGTTTCTGAACATCAAGAGAGGCAAGTTTATCCTAGAAGGCATAGCAGTGTATTACAAGTATAACCCGCACTTTTATTTCAATGCAATATTTTGGTTTAAATTTTCCAAAGGGGATTTGCTCCTTTGTTTCACAGCTCAAATTGCTTAAGGTGTTGGATGTATCATCAATTCGATATGATTTCTCTTGTGTGATACATCAGCTTTTACATTTTAGATATGTTGCTGCAAGAATTAAGGAAGCTATTTCACTTGCAAAATTGAGAAATCTACAGACCATAATTCTTGCAAATGTTGAAAGGACAGAGTTGAAGCATCCACTAGATATCTGGACAATGACAGAGATACGACATTTGGATATTGAATCGCCACTATATATATCTAATCCTCGTGTGGCAGAAAACAATAGTATTGGAGAACAGCCTTAATTCTGAATAACTTGCAAACACTTACTCTCCACTTCTCTCCTTTTGCTGCGGAAATCATAAGAAGAACTCCCAATCTGAAATATCTAAAGATTATAGATTATTGGCCTTCTATTCTTGATTGGCCTCCTATTCTTGATTCTCTAATTCTTTTAGAGGAGCTGGAGACGCTAGACATTGAGCTGTCGACCATTGGCCCAGTTACTTTCCCTAGGGATATTTTCCCTTCTAATCTCAAGAAGTTGAGATTATCATGTACTAGAATACCATGGGAAGCTATGAATTTGCTGGCTAATTTACCGAATCTTGAGGTGCTCAATGGTAATTATGCATTTGCTGGAACAGATTGGAAAGTAGATGAAGATGTTGTGATTCATAAATTAAAGTATCTACAAATTGCGTCCGATTGTCTAGAAAGATGGGAAATTGGTAGTGATAATTTTCCAATGCTTGAGCAACTATTATTGTATGGAATGAATAAACTGGAAGAGATTCCGGAGAGTATTGGAGAGATAATGACACTAAACTTGATCCAGTTAGAATATTGCAGCTCTGGTGTGGAGATTAGTGCAAAGAAAATTCAACAAGAGCAACAAAGCTTAGGAAATTATGAGCTTCAAGTTCGAATTAATAGGTATGTTAAAATTTCATTTTTGATTATTAGCCTATTTCTTATATTTCATATTAATATATATGTTTGTGTGGTCAGAGCTAGATATAGATGTTGTGCTCGTCAAATTCAATAACTTCGGTCTAAACTCTGTATTCGGCATAAAAATTCTGTTTAATATAATATAAATTGTTGATTTAGAACTTAGTAACTTAAAACAGGTAGAATGCGGAACACAAATCCTGATTCCACATTGGAAGTGTGAGCCGTTGTGGAATGAAGAGCTAACATAGAATTCTTTCATATGGTTTTAATGCAGTAACAAGAGTGGGAAAATCTGATGGTGTTTACATTGAATAAATGAGATATCATTTTGAATCTTTGATCCTAAAAGGTGTTCAGGAGAGTTTATGCTTGTATTTCTTTTTCTTGTTCTTCGTAATCAGATTTGTATTCGCGCTTGTAAAAGTTAGATTCCCGGAATGTTTAAACATTTTGGATACTTGATTTGCTTGAGTCTATTACCTTTAAGGAAGTTGAAATACAGGATTTTCAATCATAGCAGGAAAGGAAGGAAAAGGATACTCAATTTAAAGTGAGTATACAATTTTTTTATACTCGGTCTCATAAATATTACATAGAATTCTGCAGCATATATGTTGTACTCAGGGTTTTTCGGTTTTTCAATTTTTTTGATTTTTTACAACTATATGGTGTTTGAAAAAGAGATCAACTATATTTTCACTTATCTATGTGATAAGCTAAACTTAAGAAATATTAAATGAATAGAAATTTTCGTAAAGACGATAAAATTCACATGAGTACAAAATTATTTTTTGGAAATATCAACGTTCATTATGTTAAATTAATAAAATTAAAGGATACAGTCAAACTGAATACAAAACGAAATATTTACAAAGTAAATTGTTAACTTCGACAGTGTTAATGAACATTAGATACTTTGTAAATATTTCGTTTTGTAAATGAACAAAGTAAATTATTTATTATTTACAAAGAACGTTGATATTTCGTTGAATCAGAAATCTAATGTTTGAAAATTCTTCAGGAAAATTATAAGAGTTTCTTTATTTTTCATTAGAAATTTATTATATTAATACAACTTGACATATTATGTTTTTATTTTTCATTAGAAATTCATTGTATTAATACAACTTGACATATTATGTTTTTATTTTTCATTAGAAAATTATTATATTAATACAACTTGACATATTATGTTTTTATTTTTCGTTAGAAATTCATTGTATTAGGACAACTTGACATATTATTATGTCTTTATCTTTCATTTTTTTTATCTCACTTTGACTTAGTCAATCCACAGTTTTGCATCCATGAACCACAAGTTGTGTGGCTCTTATATATCTTTTAGTAATACCAGCAAAAAGCAATAATTGTTAAGAGAAATGGCTTATGCTGCTCTTTTTTCACTTATGTATACATTGGAACAACTCTTCAAACCTAATCAATATTTCGTTTGTCCAAGCTATACACAACAACATCTTCAATCTCTCTATCAAAATCTTTCTGCTCTGCAACTTTTCCTTGACAATACTACCACAAAGGATATTGAAACTCTTAAGTTTATAGAAAAGAGGATCAGAGATGTAATATATAAAGCAGAAGATAAAGTTGATTCAAGCCTAAGAAGCATCATTCTAGCTGATTGCACAGAGAGTAGAGAAGGGGCTTCTAAATTCTTCGAGGAAGAATTGCTAAAAGTGGAAAAAGATGTTGATTCTCTCAGGCAAGAGGTGATGCAGATTGAGTTTAATAAGCATGGAAGCTGATCCCTCCTCACCAGAAAAAAGTACAATTGAGGAAAATATTATTGTTGGGATGGAGGATGACTTCAACACCATACTTGATCGCCTCACTGCCTAAACACACGAGTTAACAGTCATACCAATTTTTGGTATGGGAGGTATAGGTAAGACAACTCTTGCCAGAAAAGTTTATGATGATTCTTCTATTTGTTCTCGATTTGATAAACATGCATGGGTCACTATCTCTGAAGAATACAATCAGAGACAAATGCTTCTTGAAGTTGCCTCTTCAATTACTGGAAGCAATCAAGAAATGAGCGATGATGAATTAATGGAGATTGTGCACAGAGGTCTGAAGGGTTGGAGATTTCTAATTGTCGTAGATGATATTTGGAGTACTGAGGCATGGGACCAAATGCAAAGAATATTTCCAAATGATGACAATAAAAGCCGAATTCTATTAACCACTCAGCTCAAGTATGTTGCTGATTATGTCAATTGTCCTGATTTTCCACCTCATTGTAAGTCTTTTCTCACTCTAGATGATAGTTGGATTCTATTTACTGAAAAATTGTTCAAAAAAGATGTGTGTCCTCCTCTACTTGTAGAAATCGGGAAGCATATTGTACAACAATGTCAAGGGTTACCTCTCTCGGTTATTGTCGTTGCGGGCCTTCTTGGAAAATTGGACCCAACGTATGATAATTGGAAGGAGGTTGAGGAAAATCTGAGCTCATTCTTTGGTACGGTGTCCGAACGGTGCCAATTAATTCTTTCTCTGAGCTACAATTACTTACCCCAATATTTGAAGGCTTGTTTTCTCTATGTTGGAGGTTTTCCAGAAGTCAGAGAGATTAATGTTTCCAAGTTGATTAAGCTATGGATTGCTGAGGAATTTGTAAGGGGAAGAAGCAATAAAAGGTTAGAAGTGGTGGCAGAGGAGTATCTAGAAGAGTTAATTGATAGAAGTTTAATGTTTGCCGGTACGCAAGGGGATAATGGAATGATGAGAACTTGCAAAATTCACCATCTTCTTCGCCAACTATGCCTAAGAGAAGCTCATACTGAAAATGTTGTGCATGTCATGAATGGGAATGTTCCCATCTCCTTAGAAGCCATAGATGATCAACGGCGACTGATCGTTCAATTTGATCTTCAAGAGAAGCAATTTTATCCAACAAGGCATAGCAATGGTATTACAAGTATAACCCGCACCTTTATTTCAAGGAAATCATATTTTCCAAAAAGGAATTTATCCATTGTTTCACAGTTGAAGTTGCTTAAAGTGTTGGATGTATTTTCAATTGAATATGATTTCTCTTGTGCAATACCTCAACTTGTACATTTGAGGTATGTTGCTGCAAAAATTGAGGAAACTCTTTCACTAGCCAAATTGAGAAATCTACAGACCATAATTTTTGAAAGTTTTCTAGGGACAAAGTTGAAGCACCCCGTAGATATCTGGACAACAACGGAGATTAGACATTTGGATATTAGATCACCACTCTATATATCTAATCCTCTTGAGGCAGGAAATACCAGTATTGGAGAACATCCTCTGTTTCCCAATAACTTGCAAACACTAACTCTTGACTTATCTCCTTTTGCTGTGGAAATCATAAGAAGAACTCCCAATCTAAAAGAACTAAGGATTTTACATAAAGCTAAGCATTCTGACGGGCTTGATATTCTTGATTCTCTCAGTCTTCTTGAGAAACTGGAGAAATTACACCTAGAAGCACAACAAACCATTAACCGGATCATGATTTTCTCAAGGGATATTTTCCTTCCTAATCTCAAGGAGTTGACATTATCATTTACTTATATACCATGGGAAGCTATGAATTTGCTGGCTAATTTACCCAATCTTGAGGTGCTCAAAGGGTATTCTGCATTCGATGGAACAGATTGGAGACTAAATGAAGATGTTGTGTTTCGCAAATTAAAACGTCAATTACTG
The DNA here is from genome assembly GCA_036250505.1 of Solanum acaule. Taxonomy (NCBI): domain Eukaryota; kingdom Viridiplantae; phylum Streptophyta; class Magnoliopsida; order Solanales; family Solanaceae; genus Solanum; species Solanum acaule. Next base: position 7,256 of record JAJOOR010013414.1, on the reverse strand, counting down.
CATAGGTGTAGAGAGATGTGCAAAAGTGGGAAGCTGGTAGTGATAATTTTCCAATGCTTGAGAAACTAATGATGTTTGGGTTGGAAAAACTGGAGGAGATTCCGGAGAGTATTGGAGATATAATGACCACTAAAATTGATCAAAATAAAATGGTGCGGCTATGCTTTAGAGAAAAGTGCAAAGAAAATTCAACAAGAGCAACAAAGCTTGGGAAATTATGAGCTTCTCATTAAAATTACTCCTGTGGTATGCTAAAATTCCATCATTCATTATTTAAATGCCTTCCTGGTGTTTTTTTACTCCCTCCATTTCATATTACTTTGATCCGATACTAAAGAAATAGTTATTTTAATTTACTTGTCTAATTTATCAAGTAGTAACATTTACTAGAGGGCTATGCATTGTTGTCTCTCTACATTTTTTTATACAAATTCTACATCTTATAATTTTGAAGCTACTTTTGATTGTATTTGTCTTAAGAAATCCATTTAATAGGGGTACAAATTGTTAATTGAGAACTTGGTTACTTAAAACAGGTAGAATCCATTAAGTAGTGTAAACTCTTGCTGTATTGTGTCATCATTTGTGAGCAAACCCATCTGCAATCCATTAAGTAATTAATGCAGTATCAGGAAAGCATAAGACTTTCTAGCTTCAAATGGAAAATCTGCTGGTTTTGGTGTTGTTAACACTGAGTAAATGAGACAGCATTCTGAATTTTTTATCCTAAAAGGTGTTCCGGAGAATTTATTCTTGTATTTATTCATGTATGATCGGAGACACTTTACCAAAGCTGTCAAGTGTGCTAGAAGATCTACAGTGTTATTAGCTTTCCTGAAGCAGTGAGCAAAAAGGAAAATTCCTTCCTGTTTCAGTTTATAGATTTGAACAAGTATGAATACGAACAAAAAAATGTAGATCTATATTTGTGAATCAGATTTCAAATAAGTGTCTGCATACACGTCATGAACTTAGACTCGAAACAATGTGTCTTCTTAAGAGTGTGTTTGGTATGGATGTTTGTACTATTGCTCGCTAATTGCTTGACCTGTTTCTTGGATAGCTTCTTTATGGCAAGCGCTACCCTAACCTAGTTGGTGCTACACTCAGATGTTTGATGAACACATTCGTAAATATAATTAGCTTGTCGGGAGCATTACAATTTGTTCTACCACTATATGGTGAAGTTCCATTTCTTGCTTATTACATATTGTTAGATTTGCTTCACGAAAGGTTCTGTATTGATAACATTTATCAAAAGTTGTCATTCTCCTGGATGGAATGGAACTTAAATATCAAAATATACTTGTTTGATATAGAAAGTTGTGTCATTGGAGAATGAAGCACTAACAAAATTTCTAGTACCACATATGCAATAGAGACTAAAATAAAATGAGTGCACTCGCTTTTAATTATAAAATAGAAAAAGAAATACCCCCATGTGCATTGTAGAACTTTGTCACAATAACATTGGAACCTAATTCACGAGTTGTGTTCGAGTCTGTACTATTGAATACTAAAGTTTGATTGAGTTGTTCTAGGGTTATTATTGAGTTGTAATAATTCCTAGATTGAAGAGAGTAGTTGTATGGGTGAGGTTTGTAATAAGAAATGAGTTTAACTGATTGGTGAGTAGTTAGAACAGTATGAGTGAACTGTGGAATTGAGGTACTAGAGTTAGTTCCTTTTATAATCTCAAACGTTGGCTCTTGAGAAGTTAATGGAGATTGGTGGTTTCCATCCTAGACAGTGTAGGTCGTGCTTTTTTACTTTCTTGAACAAGAAGTTTTCCACGATAAATTTGTGTATTGTTACTTCTACTAATTACTGCTTACTACGTTTTTAGAAACCAGATTTCGAATACATGTAGCAGGGGTGAAGTAGTTCTTTCACACTCACTTTTAATCAATTTGATTGTGTTGGCAAACCAGTTGGAAATCCATCATCTCTTTTAATTATAAACAAATGATAAAGGGTGAGTATCCTATGTGTTTGTCCCCCATTTAGAAAAAGGTGGAGATAAGAAAAGTAAATCATGTGGACAAAATCTCTTAGCATAAAAAAAAACATAGCAGAGAGATTAAATCTGCAAGACTCTATCGTTTAGTTATTCCAGCTGCTCTTTCTTCACTTATCTATACATTGGAACAACTCATGAAACCTAATCAATCTTTGGTTTGTCGAAGCTGCACACAACAACATATGGAATCTATCTGTCAAAATCTTTCTGCTATGCAAGTTTTCCTTGAGGATACGACGAAGGAAACCAAAGATGTTGAAACTCTTAAGGTTATAGAAAAGAGGATCAGATATGTAATATACAAAGCAGAAGATAGAATCGATTCAAGTCTAAGAACCATCATTCTAGCAGATCGCAAGGACAAGCGGCAAAAAGCTTGTAGATCCTTTTATGAAGAATTGTTGAAAGTGGAACAACAAGTTTATTTTCTCAACAAGGAGGTGATGTTGATCGAGTTTAACAACCATGGAAGCAAATTTGCAGAATTAGCAAGAATGTCCTCTTCACTAGAAAAAAGTACAATTGAGGAAAATACTATTGTTGGGATGGAGGATGACTTCAACACCATACTTGATCGCCTCACTGCCCAAACGAAGAAGTTAACTGTCATACCAATTTTTGGTATGGGTGGTATAGGTAAGACAACTCTTGCTAGGAAAGTTTATGATAATTCATATATTCGTTCTCGATTTGATAAACATGCATGGGTCACTGTCTCCGAAAAATACAATGAAAGACAAATGTTGCTTTAAGTCGTCTCTTCAATTACTGGAAGCAGTCAAGAAATGAGCAATGATCGACTAATGGAGATTGTGTATAGAGGTCTCAAGGGTCGGAGATTTTTAATTGTCATAGATGATATTTGGAGTACTAAGGCTTGGGACCAAATGCAAAGAATATTTCCAAATGATGACGACAATAAAAGCCGAATTCTATTAACCACTAGACTCAAGTATGTTGCTGATTATGTCAGTTGTCCTGATTTTCCGCCTCATTGTAAGTCTTTCTTAAATCTTGATGATAGTTGGAATCTGTTCACTGAAAAATTATTCAAAAAAGATCCTTGTCCTCTTCTAATAGAAGAAACTGGAAAACATATTGTACAACAATGTCGAGGATTGCCCCTTTCAATTGTTGTGGTTGCTGGACTTCTTGGAAAAATGGATCCAACGTATGATAATTGGAAGAAAGTTGAGGAAAATCTGAACTCATTCTTTGGTACGGTATCTGAACAGTGCCAATCAATTCTTTCCTTGAGCTACAATTACTTGCCCCAATATTTAAAGGCTTGTTTTCTCTATGTTGGAGGTTTTCCAGAAGACAGAAAGATTGATGTTTCCAATTTGATTAGGCTATGGATTGCTGAGCAATTCATAAGGGAAAGAAGCAATAAAAGTTTAGAAATGGTGGCAAAGGAGTATCTGGAAGAGTTAATTGATAGAAGTCTAATTTTGGTTGGTATACGAAAGGCTAATGGAAGGATGAGAACTTGCAAAATTCATGGTCTTCTTCGCCAACTATGCCTAAGAGAAGCTCATACTGAAAATGTTTTGCATGTCACGAATAGGAATGTCCCCATGTCCTCAAAAGACGATCCTACAAGTGTAACCCTCACCTTTATTTCAAAGCAATCTATTAGTTCAGATTTTCCAAAACGGATTGGCTCCATTGTTTCACAGTTCAAATTGCTGAAGGTGTTGGAAGTATTATCAATTGATTACGATTTCTCTTTTGTTATACCTCAGCTTGTACATTTGAGATATGTTGCTGCAAGAATTATGATGGCTCTTTCACTAGCTAAATTGAGAAATCTACAGACCATAATTCTTCAAAGAATTTTCAAATTAAGGAAGAAATCGCCAGAGTTGATTCTCCCACTAGATATTTGGACAATGTCAGAGATAAGACATGTGGATATTGGATTGCCACTATATATATCTAATCCTCTTGATGCCGAAAATCATAGTATTGGTGAACAACCTCTGTTTCTGAACAACTTGCAAATGCTTTATCTCCGTCACACTCCTTTTGTTGCGGAAATCATAAGAAGAACTCCCAATCTAAAAAAGCTAAAGATTTTAGATGATTCTGAGCATCCTGATTGGCCTGCTATTCTTGATTCTCTCAGTCTTCTAGAAGATCTCGAGACACTATACATAGAAACAGAAGAAAACATTTTCTCTGGAGTTATTTTGCCTTCTAATATCAAAAAACTGATATTAAGTCCTAATATCAAGAAATTGATATTAACAGGTACTCGTATACCATGGGAAATTGTGAATTTGCTGGCTAATTTACCCAATCTTGAGGTGCTCAAAGGGTATCGTGCATTCGATGGAACAGATTGGAAACTAGATGAAGATGTTGTGTTTCACAAATTAAAGTATCTACTAGTTGTTGAGGTAGGTCTGGAAAGGTGGGAAGCATGTAGTGATAATTTTCCGATGCTTGAGCAACTATTACTAGATTGGTTGTATGAACTGGAGGAGATTCCGGAGAGTATTGGAGATATAATGACACTAAAATTGATCCAAATAGATGATTGCAGCTCTGGTGTAGAGAATAGTGCAAAGAGAATTCAAGAAGAGCAAGAGAGCTTGGGAAATTATGAGCTTCAAGTTCGTATTATTAGGTATGTTCAAGTACCATCTTAAGAAATCCATTTAATATGTACAAATTGTTCGGAACACATAAATTTCATGTCTTAATTCCACAGCTGTAGAAAGTTGAGTCATTGTGGAATGCAGAGCTAATACAGAATTCTTTTATATGGTTTTAATGCAGTTACAGGAGTGTGTAGAAGGCTTTCCCATCTAGTTGGGAACTCTGCTGGTGTTAACACTGAGTAAATGAGATAGCATTTTGTATTTTTTATCCTGACACCTATATTCTGGAGCTTGTATATTTTTTCATAATCAGATTTCTATTTCTGAAAACAGTCTCCATGGTAAGGTTTGCGTACATTCTAGAGTTTCATCGGGTATATTGTTGTTGTATAATCAGATGTGTAGTGGAGCTTATAATAGTTAGATTTCCGGAATGTTCGAACATTTTGAATACTTGATTTGCTTGAGTTTATTACCTTTAGGAGGTTGAACAAAGCTTCAATTGTATGTATATGTAAAATACAAGATTTTCAATTCCTACCAGAAAAGGGAGGGAAACAGATAATCAATTTAAAGTAAGTAAACAAAATTTCATATACTCAATATCCACGCTCTTCTATTAAGGCTCATGTCCTTAGAAAGGTAAAGGTTTGTCATGTGTTGTCTGATCATCTCTCCTTAATACTTATTTGGTCTACCCCTACCTTTCCTCAAATCCTCCAGCATCAACCTCACACACATTTTCACTGAAGCGTCTATGCATCTCCTCGGTAAGGTGAACATTTGTCATGTTCTTCCCAACACTTATTTGGGCTACCACCACCTCTCCTTAGATCCTCCAGCATTAACCTCTCACATATCCTCACTGGAGCATCTATGAATCTCCTCTTAATATGTCCGAACTATCTCACCTTAGCCTCCCGCATCTTGTCCGTGAAAAAGGCCATCTCCACATTGGCCTAAATATCTTCATTTTTTTTACCATATCTCTCCTAATGAACCGTTTCAAAAAGAATGATTCTTTCCTTTTTAACAACTTTTTTAATTCTTACTTTCTACTAACATGTTTAAAATAACAAGATTAAAAGATATTTTGATCCATTCTACGTATATTTATGAAATTGTTCTCGGAAATCAATTCCAGAACTAGAGGAAGAGAGGAAGAAGAAGAAAGAAGGAAGAAACAGTTTGTTTTTCTTATTAGTAAAACTGAACTCAATTAAAACTTACATTCACTAACAACAAAGTCTCCCTTATATAAGGAGATTTGTGACCGTTACTATATAACTAACTAATAGTTAGTTATAACTAACTTTAATTAAGAAATACTAACAACCTTCTTTTTCCTTTATCTCAACACTCCCCCTCAAGCTAGGAAGGGGAGAATATATCACATAGTCCTAGCTTGGAATTAAGATAGTTGTGCTGAACTCTAGTAAGCCCCTTAGTCAGCATATCTGCTGGCTGTTCTTGTGTTGAAATGTAGCTTGTAGTAATAACTCCTTGAAGAATTTTTTCCCTGATGAAATAACAATCAACATCAATGTGTTTTGTTCTTTCGTGATAAACCGGATCTGCTGCTATTTGCATTGCAGACTTGCTATCACTGAAGACACAAACTGGGAGTGTTACCTCACTTCCAATTTCCTTCATTAAACCTAGTATCCATACTAGTTCTGCTACAACAGTTGCAAGACTTCTGAACTCTGCTTCTGCAGAGCTTCTGGAAACTGTAGTCTGTTTCTTTGACTTCCAAGAAACTATTGAATCTCCCAGCTTCACAAAATAACCAGTTACAGACCTTCTAGTTTGTGGACAAGATGCCCAATCAGCATCACAATAAGCACTGACCTTCTCTTCTGAACTACTAGACAAAAGAACTCCTAACCCTGGCTGATTTTTGACATACCTTACCACTCTAACTGCAGCTTTCATATGTGACTCTTTAGGATTTTGTAGAAACTGACTTAAAGTTTGCATACTAAATGCTATATCAGGCCTGGTCATTGTTAAATAAAGCAGTTTCCCAACCAACCTTTGATATGCCCTTTGATCAGTAGGAGGATCATTATTTGGTTTTGCTTGACATGATCATCAAAATGTTTTGAGGTGAGTTTTAGGTTATAGTCTATGGGAGCCCCAGCTGGCTTAGTTGCTCCTAACCCCAATTCAACCAATAGTTCTAATGCATACCTTCTTTGATGCATTAGTATTCCTTTGTCAGACCTTGCAAATTCAATACCAAGGAAAAATTTTAACTCTCCTAAATCTTTCATCTTGAAAGTCTCTGACACAGTAGTATTGGTTTCCTCTATCAACTTCAGACTATCACCAGTGACCAACATATCATCTACATATACTAACACAAGTGTAACTCCTTCAGATGTCTTTTTAACATACAAAGAGGGATCATATCGACTCTGAACAAACCTGAACTTCACCAATGCCTCTGATAACTTTGTATTCCATTGTCTAGGAGCCTGTTTTAAACCATATAGGGATTTGACTAGCCTACACACCTTGTCCTCCCCCTGGCTTGCAAACCCCTGAGGCAAGTCCATATATATCTCATCAGTTAGGTCTCCATTGAGAAAAGCATTATAGACATCCATCTGATGAACATACCATTT
>JAJOOR010013413.1:0-46023 GCA_036250505.1 Solanum acaule | reverse complement strand
ATATGATATGATATGATTAGTAATTAGCTTACAATAAATATAGTTATATAATTAAAAAAACTATTCAACATATACATTGATTATATATATGCCATAGTTTGCTAAAAGTCATATAAAGTATATACTGACTATATAATATAGCGTACTTATATATGAGCTATACACTGACTATATATTATGGTACACTCTAAAATTAAATATAGTTTAACTATATATGAAGTATACATTGAATATACATGAAGTATATATTGACTATTCAATATCGATCAACTTGAATTCACCTCTAAATAATCTCAAATTTTAGAAATGAAATCTTCTCGATGTTTCGAGTCTTTTGATATAGATAATGGACGTTTGCAGTACGTCAAATTTTAAAGAAAAGGAAAAATAACTAAGAAGACGGATGAAAAGAAGAAAGAGGAGGAGGAGGAAAGAAAAAAGGAAAAGTTATTAATGGCGAAGCTGGAAGGAAGAAGAAGAAGAGTAGAAGGTTCGGCCAATTTTAGTAATTTTGAAATTTTGCTGCGCAAAGGGCACATGAACATGAAGACACCCCTGAAGGGTGACAACAGCGTTGGTCCAAAGTTGATCAATTCTAGCAGGTAAGGTGACCACCTGAAAAAATATTATGTCCGTTTGCATGCTTTAAAGTAGACCTACTACTACTTTATCCATCGTAATAGTAAAGTCAACTTTTTTTTATAACTATTAACTGTGTTGTTAAGGCCAACTAATAAGAACCTCAATTACTTTCACATGATACTTGCTAGCTCTTGCCTATACAAGTATTGTGTAACTCTGTCTATCAAGGCTCGGAAAGAGTAGTGTTTTTGCCAGTAAAGTCAACTTAGAAATTGTTGAGTGACTTTGACTTTTGCGTTACAAAACAAAGTTGAGTGACAACTTTCTGTTTCTTAGATAAAAACTATTAGTTGAGTGAACATATGAGAAATTAACTCAATTTTGTTGATATAGTGGATAAAGTTTTGCATTAATGTAACTTGATTTAGGTGTGTGAGTTTCCTACCTGAAATATCACCATCATTCAAGTGTAGAAGGGAACAATTGATAGTTGTGATAAATAATTTGTGATGAACATAGGGAACTCACACAAATGATAGTTAAGGTATGAAACTCAAAAAACTGAAATACTTTAGATGTGTTGTTGACCTTCAATCTTTTTTTTTGTGTGTTTTATTTATTTAGTTACCGTGAACTGTTGTCAATTTTCGATATGCTTGATCAATAATTAGAGTACATTTGAGAATTTCTTCTTTTGTTTACCTCATTTGGTTCTGAAATTCGAATATTTGGATAGTGAGCAAGTTAAAGGGGAATGTGTAACCAAGAGAAGAGAGCTCCTACTACAGGCAGGCTCTGTTGCACTTTCTCTGTCCGCCATTACATTGATTGCATTGGCAGAGAACCGTACACTTTGATTAATTTTTTCACTTTGACATGCTCAGTATCCTTCAAAATGTCTACTTGCTAAAAAGGATGATGTTATTTCAGATGTCCCAGAGGATTTTCGTGTTTATTCAGATGATGTCAACAAGTTTAAGATCATGATACCTAGTGGTATGGTTTTACATTTCGTTTTTTTCTTCTTGAATAAAAGCATTTTAGGCGATCTTCATCGATAAATCCATGTGCTGAAGAGAGCGTCTACGGATTATTATGAGTTACAGTAGCTTAATTCTGTAAGTAAATTGAGAGTTGGTATGTAAAATGTAGTAACAAAAATTAGATCTTTTTCTTCTTTTTTTTGGATAACCGTAGTGACTTTGGGGAACTTGCGGGCACCTTGACTAATTCCGGGGTGTCTGCTACCTCCCATCAGTACAGTTATCGAGTAACTCTGTCCACTAAGGCTTGGACAGAAAGGAAAAATCACCTTTGTTGAACAAATATAGGATCTTTTTGGCTTAGATATTGAGACGTAAAACTTTTACATTCATAGTGCTTGAGAAGAGATGATCTCTGTCAAGGAATAAAGAGATTTGCTCTAACACGACGAGAATGGGAAGAAAATGATGTTAACAAATGAAGAATTACTTGCAGATTGGCAAATAGAGGCGGGAGAAGGTGATGGAGTAAGGTCAATCTTAGCTTTCTATCCTCCAGAAGCTTCTAACTCAAATGGTCTTAGTTGGACATTGTGATGGATCGATTCATTTGAGCTTTATTAAATTGTTGTGTATATGAACTCAATCATCTGTTGTTTCAGTCAGCACTGTAATCACAAGCCTTGGTGCTGATTTTACCAAGTTGGAATGTTTCGGAAAAGTTGATGCTTTTGCTGAGAATCTGGTTTGGTCTAATCCATCTTTACTTCGAAAAAGACTCTCCGTTCCTTCTCCTTTTAATGCTTCATTTGGCGTTCTTACTTCGGTCCCCAATGATTTTTAACAGGTCAGTGGATTAGTAGACAGAAGCTGGCAAAGGCCTCCGGGAGTGAAGCAAAACTCATAGATAGCAAAGCTTCTAAAGGTATATAACACAATCTAAAACACTCGTTAAAACTTGCCTCGCTGCAATGGTTATTTGAGGTTTACTTATAAGTCGAACAGAGTCTGTTTATAAAGCCATGAAATGGAATGCATACTATTGTACCTACAGAATTAGAAAGTGCTTTTATGAAATGATTTTTGACAAGTCAAGAAGAAACGCTCTCATTCCTAGAGTTTAGAACACATAAACTTAAAATCTTGAATCCGCCTTTGTCATTTAAGAAACTAAGTGATTTTTTCTCACTGAAGTAGTTGTGACTTTGCTTCAATGTTTAGGAGTTTATACTTGCACATGATGTGAGGACGTTCAATTTTTTGAGTCGTTGATAATTGTCACTCTTATTAATCAGGGTTGTATTACATCGAGTACACTCTGCAAAATCTCGGTGAAAGTCTTAGACATCTATTTTCAGTGCTTGGGATAGCAGACAATGGGATTTACAACAGACTGTATACTCTCACTGGACAGGTCAGCTAAACGAAGCAAAAAGACACGCATTAAACTTACTTAGCTTTTCATTTTTTCCATTACGAGAGGATGATGAAGAGATCGATAGACTGAAATTGATTAAGATTTAATTTATCTCGCAGTTTGTAGACGAGGAGGCAGAGAAATATGGTGCCAAAATACAGAAGGTAACTTTAAGATCTTTTTTCTTCTTGTTTTGTGTTTGCTAGTTTTTTGAGAGATGATATGCATCACAAAAATGTCTATAGTATCTCAAAAGTAAGTGTCCCTCATGGATTAGGAAGAACTCTCTTTTTTGTAATAAGGAATTGTAAGCTTCGATAGGCTTTGTAAAGGGATATAGAAACAAAAGTATGTGCTTGTACACATGAGAAATGGGGTTGAAGGCGAAAGAGGTGGATTTATCCCTCTCCCCTTGCACGCAAGATATGTATAAGGCCTAGTCTGATTTTGATTTTGGAAAAATTAATCTGATTCGTTTGAGCTTACATGAATAAAGTCCAAATTCATGTTTTTAAACTCCATATAATGGCGCCATCATTTTATTGTGGATTGTTACGAGTGATGTTCTGAATACAGAAAATATTCTCCTCATTTCTTTCCAAGCTTGTGACTGATTTTGAATCCTGGATTCATAATCCCTTCCCGAACCAAACATGAATCTTTCTATTCTTATGTCTCTCACGAAACAGTGTCATCAACTACACACTCAAGCTTTTCATTTAAGAGTTTGAAAGTGCTGATATGTTGAACTAAGTTGCATCACATTTCATATTAACACAAAGTTTTCACCAGAAATTTTGTCTACTTTTGCAAAATGTTTTGTGGCTTGAAGGATATATTTTCACAGTTTTACCAATACGCGTCATTTCCTTTCTAAGGCTGTTTAGTATCACAGATTCTGTTAGATCATAGGAAGGATATCGCTTGTGTGAATATGTTTTGTAATGATAATATTATGTTGCAATGTCCTGTTTTGTGCATGAAATCTTCATTGCTTATTGTTTGTTAAGTGAGGATTTTGTGCAATGACGGTTAAGCAAGTCATTTAATCTGATGTTATATTCAAGTGAATCAATGTCTGAAGTTTCTTGCAATGTGCAGGCTGTTTCTTCTTTCAGATTAATATGATAACATAATAGAGACCGTGATATCACAAATCTTGGCTTGAGCTTCTGGTTTTTCTAGTTGGTGAATGGCAAATATCGTCGTTGATATCAGCATAGTGGATCTTCCAAACCTCACAGAGGAACATAATTGAACTTCTGGTTATGGTATATATTATAACGACTCGAGAAAAAGTGGAGCTGTAGGCATGAACCAGCAACTTGATCAATGTTTTTTTGGTAAAGACAGCTTCGCCAATGTTTAAGAGTTAGTATTTACACATATTGTTATACCAAAACTGTAGGGATTGTTTCTATAAAAATGTGACCTTTGTGCAAATGTCATATGCCCAAATTCTGAACTTTTAGTTCGAAAGGCTCGGGATTAACATTATACGCCACATAAGCACCTGAAGTACTAAACGAAATAGTATTAGTTTAATCAGTTATTTGAGCTTTATAGCTATCTCTCTTTTCCATTTTTTGTTTGAGAACTTCCTAATATGATGTGCTTATATATATCACAATCACTTCCTTTTGGATTAAAATTATCAAAAGTGCATTCCTGTCCTTACTATCTTTTTGAGCCCAGACTAAATCCAGATCTCGCACTGCAGGGTCCATACTGGAGGTTGATGCTCCCAACCGAATATTCTCCGTACTAGCTTTTCTCTTTCCTTCCTATACGTTTCAATTAATCTACTCCCCCTTGATAGAACCAATTCTTTCTCCAGACAGCTCCAAAAAGTAACATTATTCCTTAAATTTGTTCTTTTCCTGCCACCAAATAAGCAATTTTCATCCTCCAAAACTCTACTTTTTTCTCCATTCTCAAGCAAATCTCCTTCACAATCATCTTCCTAATGTTGAGAAGAAACAGTGGGCTAGGCTTAATTAAGAAAGAATAAGATTTTGGGGGTGGATGGGGAGATGGGATGGGAGTTGAAACCCCCCGACAAATTGAACAATCAAACCACATGCAAGGAGCTTGTAAGGAGAAATACTCCATGCTAGCTACTTACCGATGCTATACAAGTCTTCAACAATGAAGGTGGTGTTACTGATATTTTAATAAACATTTTCCACCACGCCTTCAGCTTCAGGTCTCTTATATACCAAGAGCCTGTTAGCTAAGCTTTCAAAACCTGCATATTTTGGTTAGTGTGCAAACTCAAAATGGTATTTCTGAAAGAGTACTTCAAGAAAGTATGTGTCGGCCAATAATTTTGAGATTATAATAGAATTGTCAAATGCTAAAAAGAGAGATGTATTTCAGTATCAAGACAACATACTACACCAAGCTATGTTCATCACATATCCATCTGTCTTTGAAAAGCAATCTAAGTTTTTACTGGGGCGGCCGAAGCCGAAATACCTCCTTTGCTATATCTGGGCCATACAAAGTTTTTGACCCACAGTATCATCAACAACAACTAAACAACTATGGCCAAGCATTCACAATGTTGGCCAACTACCAATATTTCTGCATTGTCAACTCAGAGATTTTGCTGCGCAAAGGGCACATGAACATGAAGACACCCATGAAGGGTGACATCAGCATTGGTCCGAAGCTGATCAATTCTAGCAGGTAAGGTGACCACCTGAAAAATAAAATTATGTCAGCCAACTTACAAATGGAGAACCTTTTGATTGTCGTAGACTTCTTAGAGTGTTGTGATCAGCAAATAGAAACGTAACAACAATATAGTTTCAGATCCACTGAAGAAATATCAAGATTCCTGCATGACAGTTTCTCTTTACCAGAGAAAATTACCAGTCCAAAAAGATGCAAGTAAGGAAAAGATTGAATTACTCTATCAAAGTCAAAATTAGTAAAATAATTAACAAGGTGTGTACCTTCTTGAAGGCAGTAACACCCCAAAGATTGTCAAGTTAGTTTGGCTGACCGGTAACGACCAGGCGACCAGCTGGATCAGATTGAACCCGTACCTATGTTTACCAAGAAATAAGGGCATTAGAGCTTTGAGATGTTGTAAAAAGACTAAAACAAATTGAATGCACTTGATGGAACAAGTAGCATGATTGGTATTATACCTCATCTCGTAAAAGCCCAGGCACCAATGCATAGACCTCAAAGGAATCATTCTGTTTGCATAAAATCATTACAAATCACATGAGAGAAATGGAATGCATAATCTAGAGGTTCTTAATTCTTTTACTTCTGATAGGAACTTACTGTTTCACGTACATTGATTTTCACCCAATCAGCAGGGAGTCCAACATCAACAACTTGGACATCCAACCTGGCAGATGGAAATCAATTTATCTTTACATCAGAAACGGAGGAACCAAAAACAAAGAGAGATAGAGATCAGTACTCTATTTCTTTTGGGTGATAAAAACTGTTGATGTACAAGATAAAAACATTAGAAGAAAGGATCAAGATAAAGTACGACTTACGGCTTAGATGTTTCAGTTTCTGCAGCTTTCATTGGGTGCTCCACTTCATTTTGTCCCTGGTGCTTAAGAGAACCTGAATACAACAAGAATTTCTGCTGCGGTCACTGTTCCTTTTTGATAGAGTATGAGTTAAAGCAAAAACTAAAGTTCTCGGATGATGATCCTGATATAGTTACAGTGTTAACTAACAGCTACTAAAGGCCAAAGTTTTGGAGAGTGCCAGACTTCATATTGGGAAATGGTGAGGAGAAAACAGCTCAATGATAGAGATATATGAAGAAGTCAAGTTGGCAAAGAATTGAAGAACAATCTTACCACTAGTTTTTAGGCTCTTCGCACGCTTTGGCGTATTGTTGGCATTCCTGTCCTATAAAAGATGAAAAACACCAAAATTACTTGTACATGGCAATAGACAGAATCAAACTTAAGAAATATAATGCCCAAAGACCTATACAAGGATTCAGCAGCAGACCTTTACAATTGGCTCAGCGACCTCACCATAACCAAGAAGGTGTTGCTTCTGCCAGCCTAGCCTACAACGAGCAGCTGAATCTCTTACTGCCCTTCCTGATGTAGAAATTTGGTAACCACTTCCCTGCAGAATTACTTTAAATAGTACACAGTTGATTATATATACATGTACTACAAGACTACATTAGTATTTTCCTAGTGTCCCTTATCCCAAAGTAAGGCCATACTGATTTCCGTCGAAGTCAACTAAAGAAGGATCCATGATCAACTTTGAGAACTTTAGTGAAGTCAAAATATGTCGATGATTCTAACTACTTAGGGTAATAGGCTTCCCCATATATCAATTAAAAGGTGTACAACATACTGCAGATGTGAGGATACATCAGATAACAACAAAGTAAACACAGTGTTACCTCATTGTCAACACCCCAAGAAACAGGAGGAGCAACAATAGGAAGTTGAAGCTCTCCATTTTGTGTACTATGCCTTTCATATGGTAGAAGTAACTAACATACAGAGAAATCATGAGATAATAGAATGTACATAAACAAAAAGTAAGAGACAGATAACGTTTTAGAACAAATTCTATTCAAAATCACCATATAAGCATAGATGCATGGAGATGAAGTAATTTATTAAACTTAAACATCTAAGTTTGGCATTTCAAAATGTGGAAAGCTAAGGAGAAGTCCAATAAGATAAAATGAGCCAGAATGTCCAGTTGCCATCTCACAGTCATAGAACCAATAGCAAAATCAAAGATGTAATGAAACCTACTTTAAACAAGAATAAAAGCAGAACCACGAAAATGAAAAGAAGCAAACATAAACTATTCAAGTGACTTTATAGGCCACAAAAGACGGGCTGTTAGTAAAAGTTTTCTAAGTTAATACTTCACAAAGCACCCACCAATATTTTTGATAAGGTTAAATAATTTGTGAATGATTGAGTACAAGCCGTATACCAAGAAATAGAGAACCTATACAAAAATATGGTCCTCTACAAAAGACATTCAATCATCTATACAAGCAGGGACCTCATAGGTGCACCAAAAAAGAAACTAGAGATAAAAAAGCTAATCCTTACATTTACAAAATCAAATTCTATCCCTTCAAACACCTCTCTCCCTCTCCTTCCATACAGCCCACATAAAAGATAACATCGCAAACCACCTACCCACTAATAAGGCGACATAATTCAGGTCCCAGAAACTCACCTTATACCAAATATTAGCAGCATGGTGGACAGTAGTCAAAATATGCTAATAACTATCAAGGGAAGAGAACTTCAGGTTATTACCTTCTCATAGAAGCTGCGGAATGTCCAAGAACAGCAGTGCAAGTCCTGAGAAAGAAGATTATCAGAGCCCCAAAAAAAGCATTTAGAGAAAGTCGTATAATAGTAGATAGAAGGCATTGGTATTGTCTTATATATTCAGTTAATTATCGTTCCAGTAAATTCTTATCCTATTTGAGCATCAACAGATATCTTGCTCATTACAACCCCATTCTTTATTCTGAGTTACTCATCTAATTGGAGACATCAGACATCGACACTCATTTCACATTGAGCAAATCTAGCATAAGGTAGCAACCCGTCAGTATCTCATAAAGTCTAGATTCCATATTCAGAAGCATTTGTAAATATTTTAGGCTTCAAGTCCCTGCGTGCTTAACTCCAGAACCAATTGCCACCACTCAGATACTTGGTCCTCTATATTTGACCAAGACCTAACAGAAAGAAAGATGCAACATTCCTTGGGTATGTTGTTGTTTGTTGTTAATGCGGTGTATGTTTCCAAGCACTTATAGCCTAAGTTGCTCGGACTCGGTGCGGGTGTCCGATATGGGTGCGAATCTAGATGTTGGATCCTTCATGACCTAATTTTTAAGATTTGGGAATATGGATCCATGTAGGGATACGGGTGTGGGGATTCACCTAAAAATAATTAAAATATCTAAAAGAAGAGTTAGAAAACCTAAATTATGAGATATTATGGGAGAACTTGAGGAGAATATGGAAGGAGATTAACGAAAAAGGAGTGACATAGAAATTTCTAGATACAAGGTATTTCATTTTCTTCAATTTCACCTTAGCTTTTGTATTGATTACAAACAATCATTAAAACTGTCCAGACTTACCCCATCTATTTTGGTCAAAGCACCCAAAACCGGTTGACCAAATTGGACACGGATCCCACACCCATGCCATATCGACACGGGTGTGGCACCAAAAGTGAAGAGTCTGAGCAACTTAGCTTATAGCTTTATGTTGGAATCTATGTTGTTATTTTTGCAAAAGCATTTCGTGTTTTCTTCGTATTTTCAATTTTAGTAGTTTTAATACTCTCTCCGCTATGAAAAGAATGCCTCTTTCCAAAGTTACCAAGTTCAAAGAAAAGAATGCTTCTTCCCTTTTTTGGCAATTCTTAATTTCAACGTGTCACAAGTAGAGACCAAGCAACTAAGCTTGTAGCTTGATGTTGGAATCTATGTTGTTATTTTGCCAAAAGCACTTCATGTTTTCTTCCTATTTTCAATTTTAGTAGTTTTAATACTCTATCCGCTATAAAAAGAATGCCTCCTTCCAAAGTTACCAAGTTCAAAGAAAAGAATGTCTCTTCCCTTTTTTTAGCAATTCTTAATTTCAACGTGTCACAACTCACATGACATGTTCAAGACCACATGATTAAGGACATTTTGGTACATTCTACGCATCTTTGGTTTATCTAAACTCAAATCCAAAATGAACCTTCAACCTAAAATTCTTATTTGAACAACTTTTTATTTTCATTGATCTATTTTAGTCATTACTAAACTAAAATAGCTTACTCAATCTCTACAATTGCTTATTCATATGCTATTATGAGTTCAAGACAGGCCGCTATGGTGAAATTGGTAGACACACTGCTCTTAGGAAGAAGTGCTAATGCATCTCGGCTCAAGTCCGAGTGGCAGTATACTATCTTCTAAAAAGGATAAAAAGATCTTATAATGAATTCAATTCCCGATTTCCATTTAAAATTATGTAATTAAGGGATTCTTCTTTTTAAAGTCTTTTTATGATATTTTCAACCTTGAGCATACATTAACTCACATTTCCTTTTCGATCAATTCAATTGTAATTGTTAAAAAGTCCCACATCGGAAGAGGAATGGGAAATTGCACTCCTTATATGGACTTAGACAAACCTCCCCTCATGAGCTAGCTTTTGAGGTTGAGGTAGACTCAGGTGTCATATCTTTATATGGTCTTAGAGTTAGACTCATCCCAGTTTGTTGTTCACCGATGTTGGGTCCCCATTTATAACGGTTTACACTCTAGTTGAGGTCTGGGCGTACGGGGAATGTTAAGAAATCCCACATCAGAAGAGGGATGAGAATTGGACTCTTTATATGGAAATGGACAAATGACTGCTCATGAGCTGGGGTTGAGTTGCGTCCAAGTGTCATATATTTACAATAATTACCATTCATTTGATAACCTTTTTAGTCGATGAAATCGTAAAACTATATGATTCATCAGAAAAAGGCAATAGTTGCTCTTTTCTATATAACAAGATTATGTTACTCGTTGGATTTCTTCGGGATATTTCCCACTAAGCGATTTATATGAATCATTAATTTTGCTTTCATGGAGTTTCTCCCTAATTCATATAATTCTGTATTTTGAAAAAATTGTAATAATTTTAAGTAAAATAACTGGACCAAGTGCTATTTTTATCCAAGGTTACAAGATTCAAAAAAATTATTTACTTTCTTAAAGTCTATGTCAAGTCAAAACCAGACAAACATTTGAAACAACGGGAGTAGTTATTAAGGTTTTATACAGTTCATGAACAATTGTTCTTCTACCACCTTCTGATATAATGTTCTAGCAACCAAGCAGCTAATTCCTCTCACATGTACCCAAAATCTATTGTAACATTTCACATCCAAACCAACATAAATAAACTTCCAAATCTTGGCACATCATCAGTAAAACAATGACAGACAACATCTCCCTTACATAGTTAATATTGGGGAATTGATGTTTGATGAGTAAAGGAGAAATATTTATATCAAGTTACCAGAAAAACAGAAAATAACCAGGGCCAACTAAATGCTCACTTGGGGGGATTAAAGGAGTCTCCCACTTGCCACCACAACTTCAATCCAGTTACCTACATAGATAAAGTAGCTTAATAGTACACCATCAAAAGTACGTGGGAATAACATAAAATTCATCTCACAGACTCTTAGCATATTGCATCATTAATTAATCAACCTAGTAATAGAATAAAATACACAACCACCGCTTGAAGTTTTTTAATTATACTATAAAGTACGGAACTACATTGCTTATTTCTTAAAAATAAATTAAGAATACACTCTCTAACAACTCGAGGTTCACACTGTGATATTTGGAAAGAGAAACATAGCCCTCTAGGGATGCTTTACACATGGCCGTGTGAACAAGCAGAAAAAAGCCTTTAACAAAAATGGCAACATAAAATCATGGTTAATCCAGAAATAATTCCTTGACTTATTGCACTCGATTGTTGACCCACTGCTTCTGATTAGCTGAGGACATTTTGGGGAAGTGACTAATATCCTCTGCAGTTCTTGATTCAATTAAAAAAAGTTAAATCTATAACCAAGAATTGATCAAATACAACTGCAGAATAAAAGGCTTACCCGATCATAGCCACCTAATTTGATCACAGATCTCCATAACCTAGCACGAAGAACATGACAAGATATAATATGTACCAGGAACAAGATGAAAATAAAAAGGCTCAATGATAAAACCATGATACACATACTTTAGTCAATTAAGCGGATGACCATAAAACTTAGGTAGTTTAAGTTCCATCGCCTTCTCCCGGTAAAAGGTACCTAGTCTTCCTATAAATGCAGCTTGATCCTCAGGAGAGCCTTCATCATCCTCACCATCAGCCATCTAAAATTTGAAAACAAACTTTAAAAAATTCATGACGAATAGACAACGATCTTGGATTCCTGGTTATATGCTTATATATTGTCTTGCTTATATACTATTATTTATCTCATTATTGTAAAAAAAATTATGAATAGTATAAAACTAAATTAAAGAAAAGGAGTATACAGTAATAGATTGCCTTTTTCTCTATTTTTATAAAGTGTTATTCTTTCGTGAGTTAATAAAAATACATTTCTATTGATGCATATTAAGTTATAATAAATTACTTTGGTAATAACGGGTTTGGGCTTGTATCTAGCTATCAAATGCACGGATATATAGTTGATTTTAGCCAAAATATTATTTCGCTCATTTGTGGATCATGGGCAAACCTTTAAAGTTTAAAGTCAATGAGTTAAAATTTATTAAACTTTAAGTCTACACAGAGTAAACATGGTCAAAAGTTCAATATCATATTTTTAAATCACCCAATTTCAGGGCCTTCATTTAAGATATATATAGTTCTAAAATATGCATGTGCTTCCATTTGATACATGTATTTAAACAAAATTATGGTTGGCATTCTTTCCGTATATATCATAGTGTTTTTTTAAAATAATAATGTATGAAATTCAATCAAATATATTTAGTATTCATGCATAAATGATTAAATTCCAATTAAAATTATCTGAAGTTTGTAAGGTGCACAACTAATTTTCGAATACGAGATATCCAATATTCTAGTCACTATGGATGTTTTGCCCAACCTAAATAGCTTTCTTTTGTACATGTATATCATAATCATGGATTCTTATATGATCATATTTTTCTTTTTGATGTATTTTCATAAACAATACTTTTTAATCTAAAATTTGAAAACAAATTTCAAAATTTATGATGAATCAGAGTATGTACCATTGCACAAATATTCTCAGATGCTTCCCCACTATGCTGTCCAGCATTTGCAGTTGAAGGAAACATTGGACTAGCTGGTTCTGGCGTTTTCCAATAGAAGAATCAGTGGTATCATTTGTAGGAATTGTTTTCATTTGAGAGTCCTCTTGTCTATCCACCATCAAATCATTACCATTCTGATTGACCTCATAGATCATTTTCTCAATATTTTGTACTTCATCATCAATCACCTTCACATAGCCACTTACCATATCATCCATTCCAGCATCAATAGTAGGTGGTTTGTTCTCCAGCACCACATTGTCGTGTGCCTCTGGCTGACTCTTAGAGTTGAGCTGGTCCTCTGTCTCACTTCTAGCTTTCTTCAAGTCCTCTCCCTTTGAATCACTTTGATCATCTGTCTTGTCCTCAACATTGTTTTTGCTAGTCTTAACACCATTTTCGTACTTGACTGGTGACTCATTAAACACAAGGACATCACTAGCAGGGACATTCTTTTCCGCATCCAGCATCTCTACATCACCCTTATCCATTCTGACAACTAGTCACAGGCAACATATGATATGTATCAAATTTCGGCATTCTAATACTCATCTCCTCAAAAAAGCACCCAAAAGTGAAAGGAAAGGGAAGAAATAACTTCCAAAAAAACTGATATGTATCACTTTCAAATCAATTTTTTACAAGAAAAGAAACTTTATATCTAATTCATTCTTAAACGTCTTTTTTTCCTCTGCCATTGATATAACTTGAATTCTTGTTTGTCAGTTTTTGTAAGTGATTTGGAGTGGGAAAAAAAAATGAAAAACAGCTTTTTTATGTTTTCCAAATTCATGAAAATTCGGGGATTTTATGGCATAAAATTCCCATTTTTTCATGAATTTGAAAATCATAAAAAATTTGTTTTCACTTTTTCCCCTCCAAATCACTCACAAAAACTCAAAAACAACTCCAATTTATATTCACAACCATACACAACTCCGATTTTCAATTGAAAATCTTGTCCTGTCAGTGGGTTGGTGAAGTCGTTAGCGTACTTCACTAATAGAAACGGACAAGGTTATTTTTCCAATGGTCAATAACTCTTTTTGGTCAATATAATCAAAATGACAAACAACAAGAAGATTCATTCATTCAAAAAAGGAGAGAGAGCCAACAAGTCTTCTAAAGAACTAACTAATGAAAAGTTTGCAAGGGACCTAGTCCTTACAAAACGGCGTATGTGAAAGGACGACAAGACAACTGTCAGAAAATTTGCCACCTCTGATGTGGTAGGTACACGTCTTTCCATAGAAGCAGGCTCTCAGCCAATGGCCGATCCAAAGGAGTTTGTGTCTTTTTGATATAGTCTCTTCTCCAAAAACACAAAATCAAGATTTGGCAAACAAAAACTCATAAGCTTAAAAAAGAGAAGGTCATCTTCAAGGAAGAACTCAAGCATAAGAACACATACAGTAAGGACCTGATCAACTGAAGAAGTGCTTTCCGTTCCTGCTGCTGTTCTTGAATGTTTGTATTGAGCTAAACTTGTAGGATTTGTTCCACTTTGTTAAGAAATGTTTCAAACTCTTGTGTGTAGTGAAGGTAAGAACATTGTTAGAGTTAACTTTGTGTCTTACGGTAAAAGTCTATATTAATCAGTGAGGGTTAGTATAGCGGGCAATGGATGCATTGCTTAGGCTTGTTTAAGTAAGAGTTGTATTACTTAGTGTGAGATTAGGAGGTTAATCTCATTGTTGTGGTGTAAACTGTGTTTCTCTTTTGCTTTAGAAGATTAGTGAAAACAGTTGAAACTCCTGTGTAACAGGTCGTAGTTTTACTCCCTTGAGCAAGGAGGTTTCCACGTATAACTTTTGTGCCTCTTTTATGTTGTGTTATTTATTTTCTGCACTGTTATTCTGTCGAGGGACCTGGTCCTGTGATCACTGGTGGATGCATACATTCCAACAGTGACTTTAAGATCATTTTCTTCTTCTTTGGTGTTTGCTAAGTTTTTAAGTTAAGATATGCATCACAAAAATGTATGTAGTATCTCAAAAGAAAGTGTCCCTCGTGGATTAGGAAGAAATCACTTTTTCGTTATAAGGAATTGTAAACTTCGATAGACTTTGTAAAGAAATATAAAAAAAAATAGTATGTGCTTGTACACATGAGAAATGCGGCTGAAGGAAAAAGAGGTGTATTTTCCTCTCTCCCCCTGCACGCAAGATATATATAAGGCCTAATAGAATTATGATTTTCCCAAACTTAATTTGATTCTTCTTGAGCTTACATGAATAAAATCCAATTCATGTTTTTCAACTCCATATAATGGCGCCAACATATCATTGTGGATTGTTACGAGTGATGTTCTGAATACAGAAAATATTCTCCTCATTTCTTTCCAAGCTTGTGACTGGTTTTGAATCCTGGATATATAATCCCTTCGCGAACCAAACATGAATCTTTCTATTCATTTGTCTCTCACGAGACAGTGTCATCAACGATACCTTCAAGCTTTTCATTTAAGAGTTTGAATGTGCTGATATGTTGAAGTAAGTTGCATCACATTTCATATTAACTCAAAGTTTTCACCAGAAAATTTGTCTATTTTTGCAAAATATTTTGTGGATTGACAGATATATTTTCACAGTTTAACCAATATGTGTAATTTCCTTTCTAAGGATGTTTAGTATAATAGATTCTTTTAGATCATAGGAATTATTGCTTGTGTGAATAAGTTTTGTATTGATAATATTATGTTGCAATGTCCTGTTTTGTACATGAAATCTTCATTGTTTATTGTTCGTTTAGTGATGATTTTGTGCAATAACGGTTAAGCAAGTCATTTAATCTACTGTTATATTCGAGTGAATCGCTATTTCAACTTTATTACAATGTGCACGATGTTCTTCATTCAGATTAATATGATAACATAATAGAGAGCGCGATATCACAAATTTTGGCTTGAGCTTCTGGTTTTTCTAGTTGGTGAATGGAAAACATCGTCGTTGATATCAGCACAGTGGATCTTCCAAACCTCACAGAAGAACATAATTCAAGTTTTGGTTAAGGTATATATTATAACGACTAGAGAAAAAGTGGAGTTGTAAGCATGAACCAGCAACTTGATCGATGTTTTCTTGATGAAGACAGTTTAGCCAATGTTAAGAGTTAGTATTTACACATATTGTTATACCAAAACTGTATGGATTGTTTCTATAAAAATGTTACCTTGGTACAAATGTCATATGCCCAAATTTTGAACATTTAGCTTGAAAGGCTCGGGATTAACATTGTACGCAACATAAGCACCTGAAGTACTAAACGGAATAGGTATTAGTTTAACCAGTTATTTGAGCTTTATAGCTATCTCTCTTTTCCATTTTTTGTTTGAGAACTTCCTAATATGATGTGCTTATATATGTCACAATCACTTCCTTTTGGATTGCAATTATCAAAAGTGAATCGATAAATACAATATTGCAAAAGGACAGCTCAAGTACACGAAACATCCTGTAATCAGACTAACCTAAAAAGTGCATTCCTGTCCTTACTGTCTTTTCGAGCTTAGACTGAATCCAGATCCCACACTGCAGGGCCCATTCTAGAGGTTGACGCTCCCAACAAAAAATTTTCCATACTAGTTTTTTTTCTTTCCTTCCTATTCGTTTTAAATAATCTACTTCCCTTTCCTAGGGGTGACACTCCCAACATAATATTCTCCGTACTAGCTTTTGTTTTCCTTCCCATACATTTTAAATAATTTACTCCCCCTTGATAGAATTAACTCTTTCTCCAGACAGCTCCAAAAAGTAACACTATTCCTTAAGTTTCTTGTTTTCCTGCTACCAAATAAGCAATTTTCATCCTCCAAAACTCTACTTTTTTCTCCATTCTCAGGCAAATCTCCTCCATAATCATCTTCCTAGTGTTGACAAGAAACTATAGGCTAGGCTTAATTAAGAAAGAATACGATTTTGGGGGTGGATGGGGAGATCGGATGGGAGTTGAGATCCCCCATCAAATCACACAATCAAACCACATGCAAGGAGCTTGTAAGGAGAAATACTCCATGCTAAATACTTATCGATGCTATACGACTCTTCAACAATGAAGAAGGTGTTTACTAATATTTTGATAAACATCTTCCCTCACCTTCAGCTTCAAGTCTCTTATAAACCAAGAGCCTGTTTAGCTAAACTTTTGAAACCTACATATTTTGGTTAGTGTGCAAACTCAAAATAGTGTTTCTGAAAGTGAACTTCAAGAAAGTATGTGTATGCCAATAATTTCGAGATTATAATAGAATTTTCAAATGCTAAAAAGAGAGATACGTTTCAGTATCAAGACAACATACTACTCTAATCTATGCTCATCTTTGAAAAGCAATCTAAGTTTCTATTGGGGCGGCTAAAGCCGAAATACCTCCTTTGCTATATTTGAGCCATTCAAAGTTTTTGACCCACAGTCGTGGGTAGTGTGGTGTGCTTAGATACTTAAGGCCATTTATGTGTTCCAAATGTTGATGACCTGAGGGAATAGAGTTCGACAGAAGCTCATTGTTCGTGGTATTCCAATTACCTGGGAGCCACCAAGATATACCATGATTTACGAGAAGTCTATTGGTGGAATGGGATAAAGAAGGATATTGCGGGATTGGTCACTAAGTGTCCAAATTGCCAACAAGTGGAGGTTGAGCATCAGAAACCGGGAGGTTTATCCCATGACATTAGCATTCCTACTTGGAAGTGGGAAGACTTTTTTCTTTCATAATAATAGAGTCCACTAGAGCTCTCTTCGAATGCCAGAGTATTGATTCATTTTCGGATGGCATCACATTGCTTCTGATAAACCTGAACCAGTATCTCGCCACGATGTTTAGGTCCTTCTCAACTTAGCACCTTCGGCCATCCTCACAGGAGAAGACACATTGTATATAAGAGGGGCCAACCACCCCTTTAGTTAGTCTAGAGTTTTGGTTATATGGGTCTTGTATTCATCAACATTATTATCTGGGGTGCACAATACTGCATTAATTTCATTGGCATGACATCGAACAATTTTACTCGTCACTTCAACTTCATCCACTATTTTCTAGACAGTCCCCTTTCTCTTATTTGGTAACGCCTTGGTATAGGCATCATAAAACCCACGTACCCACTTTGGCACATAGGGTTTCCTGACTTTTGTAAGCTACTTTAGCTTGTGGAATTTAATAGCCACCCATATGGTTAGATGCTTGCTCATGACTCCGTCGGTTGAGAATCGATGCTTCTCCAAAATTGTTTGTTCCCCTTTTGTCTTGAGCCTATTCAAAGACCTTGGAGCTATTATTAGGAGAACAAGAGAAGCAAGATTTGGATCTTGAAGGGGTGATACCAACTTTGAACGAATATTCACATACTTAGTGGTGATGTTCTTCCGTACTTTCTTACCCCATTTGTAGGGGTCTGAGGGTTTGTTTTTTGGGTACGAGAAGCCTCTGAAGGCTCATTTATAGAAATCCCTTTTTGCTTCTTTGGCGGAGGAGGAGGAGAAGGTTCCCCATCTTACTTTGTATCACAAGAAATAACTTGTTTGCCTTTAGTTCTTGACATTAGCCACAAAGCCCACATTCAAATAAAAGATTTGTAGATTTTAGTTGACATGGAACGCGTATTGAATCATATTTCGCAAACACTCATAAGAACCGCCTAATTGGAAGACGAATCGCCAAACAAGATCGACAAACTCTGGTGAGCTTGCTGAACTGGACAGTAGCAATTTACTTAGAGCTCAAGCATAAAAGGTGATGTCAATGCCAACTCAGTGATTCGTTGAGTTGGTTTCGACAGTCTAAGACAAGTCCGCCAAAAATCATAGTCAAAAGGGGAAGTAACAGGCAAGAAGGGTGATATCCTCTCCCACTCGGTGATTCACCCACATTCAATTAGGCCTAGACCTACCATATATAACAACTTAATTTCACAAGTTAACCAACACAATCACGATTCATATATTTTTATAGGAATTCACAATCAAAATCATTGGGGTACAAGTCATTTCAAACAAAACGATGCTACCAATCAAAAACAGGCACACAATATCTGTTAAAGGGCTCAAGGACATACCCTATATGCGTTTTAAACTAAAAAAACATCAAGAAGAAATGGAAAAACCAACCATAATGTAGAAGACAATTGATAAAATGAGGGATCGGGTTGGTTTGACATGAAATCCAAGTAAAAGCACTCCTCAAACTTTGTAAAAACTCACAAAAGGCTTACAAATACTCAAAATTTGCGAAGGAATTGCAAGGAATTGAAAAGTCTCTCCAATTTCAAAGGTTTTGATTTTTATATTTGAAAAGACCATAAGCCTTTTTATATAAGGCCCGTTTGGTGATCTCTACTAACATCGTCGAACGTGTTCAGTGAATCGCCAATTGGAGATTAAGCCCACCAAACATTCCTGAACAAACACCAAACCTGAAGGCTTATTTGGCAGACCTAATGCAGTCCGCGTAGTTTACTTTGGTGAATCTCCATTTGGAGTTTTGATCGCCAATCTTGACAGTACACTTTTCCATCTATTCAATCTCAAAAGGCGAATAAAGATTAGTCCACATAATGTCTTAGGCGGATCGTCGTTTGGGTTTTGCATGGCTTATTCTTCCTTTTCAATCATCCAACCTCTTCTCAACCTACACTCACAATGGACGTTATGCTAAAGAAATAAAAACAAAAATATAAACTTGGTTTACCTCCCAAGAAGTGCCTTATTTAACGTCGTCGCACAACATATTACTCAACAATCATTCTTGAGGTTCGATATGGTGTCACTATGGAATGTTCACTTTTGTCTTGAATTTATATGAGTGGAAATTTGACCAAGTTGGATCTCCAGCTGCTTGATATAAACCAAGTGTGAAGTCACCAACATGAATAAAGTGGAGAAGTCATTTTTCAAATCCTTCAACACCTTATCGAGCCCTTCAACCTTGTTGTAGATTCTTACAAGCATGTCTTTAGTCCGGCTTCCTTCTAGACCAACCGGTTCTTTTCGGCATGGATGATCATGGGGGGGGGTACGTATCTATATTTTTCCATCTCTTTATCTCTCCAGTCTTTTCAACCTCTATCTTTATCCTTGTTCTAACCTTGGTTCCCATCTTGTCATTGGTAATTTCTATAAGAACCCCCCCTTCCACTTTATTTCCTAAGTGTTGAACTTCCTCATTGTATAATGCCTCAAATTTGGCATAATTCAGGCACTGCCCACCGTTGGTTCCAACTGCATTTACCAACTTAGCTCCACCTCCCATGACATGTTTAGATAACAAATCAATTTGGGTCATCATTTTGGCCATGTTTTCATCTCTTTCATGGTCCTTCTCAACTCTTTCTTTGCTCAAACTCACTTGTAAAATATCTACTTGGTGCTCTCTAGTATGCCATGCTCGGTTGACCTTAGTCATATAATTTAAAAACATTGCAAAAACAGCATACAATTGTCTCATTAATTCATCTTGGACCAACTGATCAACCACACCTTTGTTCACCGAATAAAGGCAGCAATAGAAGTATTGCAACAACAAATTCCCTGGAATGTCGTGTGTTGGACATTGCAAGAGCAACTTCCTGGATCTCAGCCATGTTTCATGCAAGGATTCACCTCCAACACGCTTGAAAATCTGAATTTGGAGGCGAAGTTTAACCATCTTTGAGGGTGGAAAGAATCTCTCCAAGAAAGCATTAGTTATTTCTTCCCACGGAGTGATTGAATTATTTGGCAACTTTGCCAACCATCTTATATCCTCTCCCATTAAAGAGAATGGGAATAACCTCAACCTTACGGATTCTTGCAAGACATTCTTGAACACAAAGGGTCCAAATACCTCCTTGAAATTCCTAAGATGTTCATAGGAATCCTCATGAGCTAGATCCCGAAAAATTCCCTTCATCTAGAGCAATTGTATCACAGTTCTAGAGATGTGAAACGCAGTCCTCCTTGTTGTAGGAGGTATCTAGATTGCTCCCGTCGTTTGAATGACATTAACGGACATGTAATTTAAATCACCCATGTTGTCGTTTTGACCATAGTGACTTTCATTGTCACTCCCATGGTTACTCATTTTGTCTACATGAAAATCAGCCAACAACAACACCAAACAACAAATCTATTACAAATAAACCAAATTTAAAATGATTACAATTCTCAACCATTGTTCCCAGTAGCAGTGTCATTTTTCGATATAACACTCAAATCACCCTCCAAAATAAATTAAAAGAGTGAGCTACCATAGTAAGTAAAAACCCAATAAAAAGTCGAGGTCGAATCCTACATGGAATGGTATATCATAGAGGTTTTCTTTTAAAGAAATTTAGACTTTACCTTAGCTCATTTGCATTAGTAAGAAAAATTGGGTGGATGGTACCACCAACTTAATATAAATATTTGATTATCAAGTTTCTCATTTAAACTAAAATATCAAAGAAATCAAGAGTTTAAAACTAATCTAGGGGTTTGGGGATTGGAAATCAATGTCACATAGGAGTAATTGTGTTGCTCATCTTTCGATCTCAAACATCTATGCATTGAATCTCCTTTATGTCTAATCTATATGCCAATCCTAATCAACCCAATACCTTACTCATTTCTCTCTGTCAAGAACAAGGAAAATAGATCTGACCCATAACCTCTCTTTCAAGCAAGCTACAACCATCAAACCTAAATGCCAGTAGTGGAATATTTATCCACTCCAATTAATCTCTTTCGAGCATCAACCGGAGATCAGAAGTAGGAATTAAGTTTGAAACCTTAACCCATAGGTTAACCTCATCGTAATTAGAGAAAATTCATGTATGAACAACAACAAAATAGAACATAGCACAACACCCACTACATTAAATCAACACCCAACCCCATTTAAGCACCCCTAGATTGAGTCAGCTTTTCCAAAATTTTACCCAAAAATCCACTATGTGACTAACTCGGTGAATTTAGTGGGGTTCGTCAAACCTGATTGAGTCAGCTTTTCTTGTTCAAGAAATTGCCGAATACAACCTTGGTTCACCTTTTGAGCATTTAATCTTTGCACTGCACACTGTCGCTCTAGAATGTGCCTCATGATTGTCGTTCTTATTCGGTGCATCGCCTTCTTTACTAGAGTCCGCCAACTTTCTTTGATAGACACAAGTGTTATGTACTGTCAATTTGGGTGAGGTCGTGCTCAGTTGGTGATCCGCCCTTCATGTTAAGCAATCAATAATGTTCACTTTGCACTTCTCTTTTGTATTTTTAGCCATTCTCTTAAAAACCAGTCATTGCCTTGTCCACTTACCTTCATAGCAGCAAATCATCGATATTTTATTAGAATAGGACAAAGTTAGGTATTGAGGACACTAACTATTGATCAAAATGGACCATAATGACTGCAAATCTACAACTCATCAGTACCAAATAACACAATTCTCAACAAGTAAACTCCTACACAACGTCAAGTAATAGAATACAAGTACTCCTAACACTCTAATCGGTCCTCTACAACTATGGCCTTCATAAAACCATCCTAACTTAAGAGTGCACAATTTACATAGTAGATAGCTCAATAACAATACTCCAACAATTACAAATCAATAGTACACATGATCAAGTTTATTAATCACGACTTTCATAAAATGGCACTCACAGGTTCACAAATGACAAATATATGCAATGTAGTGCAAAGTATAATAATGCATGTATGACCTAATGATACACACATGTTATCTCTCCGTCTGGGACCTATGGGGGACTTATTAGTTCATGCATATGTCGTGGTGTATGAAATAACCCTCGAATCAATAAATTTGTCGTAGTGTGGGACACATCCCTCAAATCAATGTACATATCGTCCTCACAAAAAAATAGGGCATCCTTTGTAATTCGTTATTTTTCCTCAGTTCACATAACACTTGTCAAAATCGTGTCTTAAAATCAATTTAAATAGGCATATTCACACAAATAATGAGGAGATTCCCATTTTCATATCAATGCACAATTCACAAATGGTGCAATCAGGGTACAACAATAATAATGAATCAATAAACCTTTCAAATCATTTTCAACACATCACACATCAATGTACAAAAAAGTTGTTTTTTATTACCCCTTTTTCATCATTAGGATCATTCAATATGAAAAAGTCAACCCATGACCAAATCTCATTACTCCCCAACACACACAATAAGGAAATACGAGATGTATACACTTAACAAGGGTTGAGAAGTGAACTTTCCTCAAATAATCGAACAATCACTCTGGAACTTGAGCATTCCCCTTTCGTTGGGCTTCCAAATCAATGCAAGTGAGTAAAATAAGTAATCACAATAAGACTTCCAAACTCGATACACCCATATTACTATACGTTTAGTCTTGACCCAAAAACTCACCCAAATTTATAATCATATTCCTAAATCTTGATGACAACCAATAGGTCAAAACGTATTTTCTACATTTCAAGCTAAGGATCAAGTCTTAATTTCTCCAAATTACATCACTTTAATTATTTTCATATAATACAATACTTCTATTCACAAATATTATCAAAAATTTAATGATATTATGATAATGATAAGAAAAATATGGAATCAAAGTGAAATACATAAATTTGTGATCGATAACTTCAACTACGGAAACAAGATGCATGACCTTAACTAAAATGTAAAGATCCATTCTACCTACTGCATCTCAAATGATATTAGATCATAATTTAACATTAGGACATTAAAAGTTTTTCCCTTAGGAAATAAAATTTCACATCCAACAATTCTACCAAAATAGCAAAACAATTACAACAACAAGAATTGTTCCTTTAGTCTTTAAGAAACAACTTTGTAGTAGTTATCAATTATTTTCTAAAATAATAATGTATTAAAAAGTGACAAATCCTACTAACTTATTTTAATATATTGGGTAAGTGATAAATAATTAAATTATAAAAGGATTTGGCCCATTAACTACCTATCAAATTAATTATCTAAAATATTACCCATCAACTAAATAATCGTAGTTAATAAATAGCTTAAAATTTCCCAAAATAAATTTAGAGACTAATTAAAGATGATTCGGGGCAACTATCAGGAGGGGTAAAATGGTAATTTTATGAAAGTTTCCAAAAATAACCTTTTTGATCATTACATTATCCACTACTAAAAAAACATGTTCATCCTTGAACATAAATTAATAGAAAGTACCTAAAGCTTCGAAAAGTTGAGGATATCTGGCACACATGTCGGACTTCGTCTCCCAAGTTGCCTCCCCCATAGAACGGTGCTTCTACTGCACCTTCACTTAAGCAATTTCCTTGGTCCAGAGTTTTCAAACCTGCGTATCCAATATAGGTACAGGCACCTCCTCGAATGGCAATTCTGGACTCAACACCACTGAATCTAGTGAAAGCACATAAGACATATCTGACACATACTTTCGGAGCATGGAAACATGAAACATAGGATGCACCGCTGATAAGATAGGTTGAAATTAAAACTTATAGGCCACCTATAACACCTTGTAAATTGGAAAGCTTGATTGGAAAGGAAAAGTGCACTTTTTGCACTAATGTTGTGGTGTACGAGACTAACATGCAGACCATTGGGAGTTTTACTGGTCATAGAAAGGTAATCCTAGATCCTTGAATGAGTTTTGGAAAATTTAAGTATCTCAAGTTTGACCTAAGAGTGAAAAGGAAAAATTGTGAGGTGTTGGATGGGTCGTAGATGAGTCTCGTAGAAAGATTTAGACTTGGCAAGATTTATGCTTAAACATGGGATCTACAAAAGGGTGTCTAGAGTCTTAGAATGGAGAACAGATTGTAAGAAGGTATTGTGAGAATTAAATGAAGCATGAATTTTTGAAGTTGGTTCTATGGTTGACCAGTACGGGCCATAAAAAGTTTTATGGAGTGTAAGTCACAACCGTACGTCATTTCTAACAGTTTTAATTAAGGGTTTTTTTGGTCTTTTCCTATCTACCCAACCCCTAAACTACGTCATTTTGGACCGATAAACTACCCTTAACCGTTTTACTCTTTAAAATTAGCCCAAAATCACTCCAAATTTTCTTAAGTGTCTTATAAAAAATCTCTCTAAAGCTCTAGGAAGAAAACTAGAGTTTAAGCTTCACCATTGATTTTAGGGCTTTCATCGCTAAGGTATGTGCGAATTCACCAATGGATTACATTCATCTATTGGGTCCCAAGAAATCTCAATCTTCGAAAGTTAATTTCACCCAATTATATAAGGTTTCATGCAATTCTCCATGGATCCTATTTGTTATGGTTCAATTATTTGATTTCAATCTTATTATGCATGATTTGATTCTATTACATATTTTCTAATTGATTTCATATGGACCCATGCATTATTCATGATTTTGACTATGAATTTATGAAGAAAGTCTATGAAGTCATGAATATGATTATGAAAGCTATACCAGTTTTATAAAAACATGAAATTAAGCTTCAATGATACTTTTCAAGTAAGTATCAATGATTTGTGAAAGGTTTTCTCACATATTATGAGATCATGGTTGTGAAAGGATTTCTCACATATGTATGAATCATGATTTAAAGGATCTACTCTATGATGAATTTATGATTTGGATTGGTACGTTTTTATTGCCTTTTCAAATGTTATGCTTTGAAAATTGACTTTATCTATTCCATGGTATTTAACTTAGCACCATGAGAACTTGAGTTGGAGGCTCAAATAGGGTAGTCTCTAGTAGTAACCTCAAGATCTTAACTATGTGCCCCCGTAGGATTGTCTTAAATAATTTAGTTAGTGGATCCACAAATATCAATATGAATGAATGATACACAACTCTACCCTAGCAAGTCGACTATCCCTTCTCAATGTCGAAGTTACATCAGATTTCATGTTATAGATCACATGGTCTTATTGTCGGTTAAAGCTAATATCCCACAAAATGAATTATGTGTCCTTCAAAGTTTTAGTGAAATATCTTTAAATGATTTGAAGTATGCATTGACCTTGACTTATGAATTATGATTTCCCCGGTTAAGGCTTTAAATATGTTTTAACTTGGACATACATATCATGCCACATGTCCCTCATATGGTTACATTTATGTTTTCATGTAATTCCTCATACTTAGTAAATTTCATGTACTAATTCATACTTGTTCCTACATTGTCTCATAATATGGGGTTCTATGCTTCTTCTCCTCCCGCTTGTGGCTAGCTTGGACTACTATCACTATTAGATTGGTGGGTTTTCATACTTTGAGGAAAAGACCATGAAGACTTTTGTTGTTTTGGTCACTTACTTTAAGACCTTGTATGTGGTGTATAGTTTATGTCCCAACAACTTTCATATTGATTTAGAAACGTTTGTCAAGATATAATTAGGATTTCGCACTTATGTTTCAACTTCTCTTTATGATTTGAGACTTTCTACTTAAAAATTTCTTTGGTCTATCATATTGTGTAGTATGTATGTCAAGTAGTTTTTGTAGGGCCTCTTGGGATCTTATATGCCATGTCACTTCTAAGGTATACCTTGGGCGCTAAACCTCCTCTCCAACTCACCCCAAAATCACAAAAGTAACAAACTGCCCTCAGAACCTCAAAAAATTCAATGAAGACATCACCCAAGTCTAAAATCATCCCCGGAATCCAATGGGATCTTCAGAAATCTGATCCGAGTGTCCAAACTCCCAATGTTGATCAAAGTCAACTCTTGCTCTAAATTCAGATAAGTTTCCAACTCAAGGGATCAAATCCATGACATAACTCTAAAACAGAAAATGACTACACTACTAGACAAAATTCTATATTTCGGAGCTCATGGAACTGACCAAATTCCATTCCAAGACTTGAAACTCCAGTTATTCCCAAAAACCACTTTTAAAAACATTAAACCATTCAATACTCAAAACTTCCAAAATTCATACCTTTTTAGACCAACTTTGCAAACTTGTCAAACATGACTTGGGGAAACTATCGCGAGGCATAAAATGGTAATTTTATGAAAGTTTCCAAAAATGACCTTCTGGTTTATGACATTATCCCCACTAAAAATCATGCAAAAGTCCTTCCAAATACTCTATACCTGATTTGATTAATTTTTTTACCATAACAATACATACCTTAACAAAATATATTACCACAAACGTAGACTTACAATGAAAAACTTGAATTCCAAATCAAACCGTACCAGTTACAAAACTCAAAACCCAAAAGAATTTATCACCACGCTCAATCTGAATGTCTATACACTTCTTTATCAAATCTTATCAAATAGTTTTTAACCCATTTGATGAACAAGTGAGACGATAACCATAACTACAGAAATATGGATGGAACCACAAGTCTCTAAACAGAATTCTGAACTCTCTCTGAAGATACATCCTTGGATTTTGCAATCACAGTAGATATCCTTACTCTTTCCTCTTTCTGGAGGCTAAATTACATCCCACTAATTACTTCAATTTAGGACTCTAGCTCCTTTCAATTCTATTTAAGTAGTGTCCTAGCTATAACACCTAGAAAATTTCTAAGCTAAGACCTAAATCATTGTATTAAACCTTGCAACTCTCCTTTTTAAAAATTAAATCGTTCGTATAACACCTCTGACTTCGAAAAGGACTAAATAGGCGTAACATGCAAGTCCACGAACACAAAATGGACCATGGATCCTTCAACGCAACCTAGCTGGTCTGTTTAGGGTTCCACGACCTATTTAGGGAATGGTGGACGGCCGTCCAAGGCTTCCAAGTTTGGAGTCACCTAGACGTGACCCTAGACGGCCCGTGATGACTTGTACTATCTGTTTAAGGGTCCGTACAGGTTACGCACCAGCTTTTATGTTTTGGGTCAAAATCAAACGATCATATATCTCTGCAAAAACTGAATTAGGTGACCCATGACATATCAAATTAAAGTTCTTTGAGTCCAATTTCCAATGCCACCAAGTTTGCTTCATTTCAAACACGAATAAAAAATTATGTATGTTTTAGTGAAGCACTGTCGGGCAGCTGAAGCTTCACAACCGAACGACAGCCTGTGAAGAGTTTCATGGATCGTGAAGCCTTAAACAGTCCGTGAAACCACCTATTTTAGGTATCTCGTTAGATATAAAGTTGGGGTCGCTTTAGTCGTTCCCCTATGTCGATTTTAACCCTGTTCTAAGTCGTTTTGACAGTTTTAACTTAGTATATCATTCAACTAACTAGTTTTCATCCATTTAAATATTCAAGTATTTAGAAATTCCTTTAAGACTCACCTAGTGTTCCTTTTCTCCAACAAGAACCCTAAAACCTTCGAGTAAAAAATTCAAGATACAAAGAAAATCGTTCCACCCAAGGTTTATAACTCTAAGAACTTTATAAAAAGGGTTTCTTGTTTCAAGAGCAACCTCAAAAATTCCAACATCAAAGGTTTCCTCCAAAAAGCCAATGTTCCTCCTCAAGGTTAGATAAATCAAGTCTCCACCAAAGTTTCAATACTAAAATCTTCATAATGGGGTATATAAGGCTATCATAGTGTTGGATTGGTTTGACCTCACACACTACATCTACTTTCAAATTAGTAAAAAAGTAGTCTAGGGTTTTATCCTTAGATATCAGTATTCTGAGATGAGTTGATATTGAGTTCTAAATTCTTAAGTTGTTGATTACTGAATTCCTATTTCTTATCATTGAATTGTCATACATTGTGTATTGTGATTATTGAGTTGATTGTTCATTACTATTTTTCAGCATGAACCCTATTCTTGTGTATTTAGTGAATTCTTATTGAGAATATTTTAAGAAAAACATTATTGTTTAAGCTGAGTTTTGAGGAAATAAAGAGAAATTTGAGAAAGAGTAGAAGGGAACTAAGTTTCCAAATTGTTTCATTTTTACATGGAAAAAAAAAAGAGTAGACTTTTTTTGAGGAAAGTTAAAAGTGTTTTCAGAATGATTAAGTATAGAGCAGTTACCTCTTAAAGAGACCCCTTTTGAGTACTTATATCAACCCAGAGTATATTTTTACATTGAGCAAAGAAAAACCTTGTTTTCTAAATGAGTAATGAGTTTCAAAGATATTTCAGAGCAATTACCTCTTTTAAGAGGATAATTTGAGCAATTACCTCAAACAAGAGTAAGAGAATGTTTTTATATATTTGAGAATATATATAATTGGGAGTAGTATTGAGCACCAATATGGGGAAGAGTTCAGACAACTCATAGCCCCCATAAGCCATGTCTTGCTAACATGAATACATGATCATACTTTTTAGATGAGTCCTCAGTGCATTCAAGCAGGGCTTAGTGGATCCACTTAGTTGAGGTGTCTTACATCTCAGCACGATATAGGACAGTTTAGGTAGCATGGACAAGATGTTGTATCATCATGTATCTCATAGTGATTGTTGTCGGTTATAGAATATCCAATAGAGTTAGAGTATATATTTATATATCACTTATTATATTGAGTTTCAGATATGAGTAACTATTTTTATAAGGTTTAAATATTTTTATTCCTTAAGTTCTTCACATTCAATTGAGTTTATGTTACATCTATTGCAGTCCTTTAATTAAGTTATTTCCATTTGGCTATATTACATACTTGTACATTCAAATGTACTGATGTCATTTGACCTACATCTTATTATGATGCAAATACAAGTATTCAAGATCATGAACAAGCTTTTCATTGAGATCAATTTGTACTTTAGATAGCTTGGGTGACCCTCCTTGCATTTTGGGGGATTTTACATTTTATTTTTAGCTAGTTGTCTTGAGATATCGTGGGTCTTGTCTCGATGTCCATCTTGAGTAATAGAGGCTTCATAGATAGATAGAGTTTAGAAGTCTTTCGGTAATTACTTTTCCTTAAAATGTTTTTGTAAACTATTATACTTATGTTATTGATATTTTAGAGACAGTTTAAGTTAAGTTCTTACTTTGAGTTTAAATGTTCAAAAATTTTGTTTTGAATCCTTTTATCACTTTAGTAAGTCTTCTACTAAGTAGTTTGTTAGGACAAGGATTCCCTTGGAGACCAGCTACGGTTCTCGAGCGCCAACCACATTCAGGGTGTAGTTTTGGGTCATGTCAAACTTGGCAAAGTGTCTAAGGGTGTCTATGAAGCCATGTCAAGTGTGATCTTATTTATATTTGTGAGGGCCCCACTTCTATAAAATAGGGACTACAGATATTTAAGAAAAGTTTCCCTTCTTTCACACTCTAAATTGTGCAATAGAACTGTGTCATAAGGAACTTATTGAGACTCGTGCATTTCTTAGATCCATTCGACTACCCCTCATACTAAAGGTAATTTAAAAACAAAGCCGAGATCCTTATCAATGAGTTATTATTAGCAAAAGCTTTCAGGAAGTCATGAGACTGTAGAGGGGCTTCAGAGAAGCCCGTGAGTGATCTTAAGTATTAAGATTTAAAATAATGCACTCTTGATTCATATCAATCGTGCGTTCGAGTTAAAAGCGAGATGTTCTCTCAAATACTTTTCTCTAAACCTTGTTTCAATTGAGACCCTTATCAAGAAGTGTGTTCTAGAGCTTGGGTAGTATTTTCACCTAAAGAGATAGTATAAGTTAGATGCTATAAGCAGTAGTAGTAAAAGTGCCAAGAGTTAGAAGAATGCATGCAGAGGTGTAGTAATCTAAGAAAGGGGGATAGTGACTAGGCAAATTATGTTGTTGCAGTCATGCACCTTGTAAGTTATTAATGAGGAGTTTTTCCTTATGGGTAGACTAAGAAGTGATGAGCTTGTGAAGATTTCATGATAGGAGGTAGAGTAATAGTTACTAGTAAGGATGAGTTAGAGTTAAATTTAACCAAAAAATAGTTTATGATGAAGTGTCAATGCATTAGTATCGGCCAAGTATGTGATGAACAGAAGAGCAGAGTATTCATGGGGAGACAGATATAAGCTAGGCTTATGATTATTTTTAGGGAGAGCCCATGATATTCAGAGGATTATAGAACTATTTAATGAAAGATGTATAGTAAGTGGGTAAATAGCACTTAATTTGTGAGAGGGAATGTGACAGTTATATGTAAATAGGTAGATTAAGAGATAGAGATTGCCTT
Organism: Solanum acaule; assembly: GCA_036250505.1. NCBI lineage: Eukaryota > Viridiplantae > Streptophyta > Magnoliopsida > Solanales > Solanaceae > Solanum > Solanum acaule. The sequence goes on along the minus strand of JAJOOR010013413.1, from coordinate 15,149 downwards.
CTTGTCATGAGATTTAGTGGGTGAGTGTTTCTTAATTTTATCTAGTATTCATAAGTTAGTACAATATGTGAGAAATTGTATTCATAATTTTGTTTAGTACTAGACACTAAGCTTGAATTTGAAATGGGTGTCGTGATAAAAAAAAAAGGATTACAACATAAGGGTGATGATGTAAGTACGAGATTTGATATAGTAGGTTTGGCATAAATTAGGTGAGAAATTAAGGTGTTACTTTTAACAAGTGTGAGTGGTACAAGTGTGGTAGTATGATTCATATATGAGAGCAAGGTAGTGTGGCTAAGTCATTAGATTAGCAAAAACATTAGAGGTGTACCTGAGATTGTACGTAATCAGAAGATATTCCAATTAAGTTAATGATTTTTCATGTGTGCCTAGATAGTATATTTGAGCTATTACTATAAGATATGTTGTTGTAAGCATTATTTTTTTCCCCTTAAGAGGTAGATGAAGAAGCCTTATAAGACAATGAGAAGATTTTATGAGAAGCATCTTAGAAAGAGGTCTTAGAAGAAATCTTAGTACCTCCATATGGAGAGTTCAACAGCCATGGGATAATCCTTTCTTGAGTATTGGAATAAAGAAAATGTAGACCAGTTTAGAGATGATGGAATAGGTCCTAGCTTTAAAGTGTTAGCTTCAAACCTAAGGGGGAGATGATAAGATGAGAAACCAAGTCATGTGTTTAGAATCAGATAGTAATGTGTTCAGGAAGAGTTAAAGTGATATATTGATCAATTCATACTCTAGCGTATCCCTCAATTTTCAGTCGTTAAAACCTTATGTTGATGTTTCGTATATTCGAATTGTGATCATAACTTATGATCATACACTTCGGACAGATTCACATCGATGCTCAGCTCCCAGAATGAGGGGCAAAGACTTGAACCCATTGATCTCAATCTTACACCATAAAGTTATGGATACCTTCTTCATGATATAAACCCATTAATATAAGCATTCATGTCTCATAATATGCTCAGTCTCGCAAATTCGTGATTTACTCACAATGGCTAGCAACATAATGTTATGTCATGCATATTCTTATATCAGAATTGTCGAATGAATCGTGCTTATGATCTTTTGTCAAAAATCTATTTCAGTGATCCTTTTTAGTTATAGAGTGATGTCGTTGATAGTAGTTGAGTAATGATAGAAGGAGAAGTTTGATGTTTCTTATGTTGGTAGCAGTAGTGTGCTTATTCTATCAATTGTTAAAAAAGTGAATGAAGGATGAATGAAGTTTACCACGAGTAATAGTTAGGTGAGAGTAATTAGTTACTTCCGAACAGTAATACATGAAATTTCAATTAATAGAAATGAACAAAAGAGAAGGAATTCTTAGAGGGATTTGCTAGTAGGAGTCCATGGATTGACTATAGTACTGGGCTTGAATTTGGTGTAGTTACGTGTGGATGAGTACATAATGCATTAGATGCTTCTTTACTATGACTCGAAGTTTTGTTAAATGTAATGGTAAGGAGTTGTATTCTTTGGATGATAGTTCCTATAGAGGCATAAAACTTGAATCTTCTGATTTAGAGATTAGGCTTGAATACAACACAAGCAGACATTTTAACTTAGACCCTGATAAGAGCAGTCATAAATCATTGTAGGAGTTATAAGTTGCAGCTAATGACGTGCGGTATTCATAAAGGAGGTCATGATATAGACATTTTGCTAGGCTTGAAAGCTAGCAGTTCTATTGCTTAAGGCATAATAGTCCTATTCTTACTTCATGCCTATATTTCCTTTGTCTCATGTAAGATAACTTCATATAGAGCCTGACGTTCAAACAATATCGTTATTGACTTATGTGCTTTAGGCAGTTCCAAACTCTTAGTATGAATCAGTTCCGCCTATGCTAGTAGGCTAGTTCAGAAGTCAGAAAGATAGTAAGAGTAACTCCTTTCAATTTTCAGTCTTTCCCAAGGACAAATGAACCCAAGGAAGAGATATTGTAAAACCCCAAAAATTATAAGCTACGACCAAAATCATTCTATAACACCACGCAACTCTACTCTTAAAAATTTGAATCGTTCGTGTAACATCTCGGACTTCAAAAAAGACTAAAAAGGGATAGCAAGCAAGTCCGCGAATTAAAAAAGACCATAGATGGGGGCCCCCCCCACAACACCCTAGATGGTCTGTTTAGGGGTCTATGGACCATTTAGGAAATTGTGGACGACCGTTTAAGGCTTCCAAGGTGGGAGTCACCTAGAAGCCCCACGGTGACTTGTACGATCCGTTTAGGGGTCCATACAAGTCATCCACCAATTTTTAAGTTTATGGTCAATATCAAACAAACATATCTCTCAACACAAAATGAATTAGATGGCCCATGACCTATCAAATTAAAGTTGTTTGAGTCCTCTTTCCAGTGCCTCCAACTTTGCTTCATTTCAAACACGAATTAAAAAGTTTATCCCCTTTCAGTGAAGCACTATTAGGTAGCAGAAGCTTCATGACTGGAAAGACGGCTCGTGAAGAGTTTCACGGACTGTGAAGCCTTAAACAGTCCATGAAACCGCCTGTTTTAGGCACCTTGTCAGTTTTAAAGTTGGGGTTATTTTAATTGTTCCCCTATGTAATTTTTAACCCTATTCTAAGTCATATTTGAGTGTTTTAACTCAATATATCATTCAACTAACTAGTTCCATTCATCTAAATATTCAAGTACTTATAAATTCCATTAAGACTCACCCAGGGTTCCTCCTCTCCAAAAAGAACCCTAAAACGTTCAAGTAAAAAATTCAAGATACAAATAAAATCCTTCCACCCGAGGGTTTTTCACGTTCTCCCACTCTAAGAACATCATAAAAGAGTTTCATGTTTCAAGAGTAAGCACCAAGATTCCAAGATCAAAGGTTTTATCTGAAAAAATAATGTTCCTCCTCAAGCTCAGATAAATCAAGTCTCCACCAAAGTTTCAATTCTAAAATCTTTATAATCAGGTATGTAAGGCAATCACAGTATTGTACTAGTTTGTCCTCACACCCTACATCTACTTTCAAATCCGTAAAAGAGTAATGTAGGGTTCTATCCTTAGATTTCAGTATTCTTGTTATGATTTTATATTGAGTTCTAAATTCTTGAGTTTTTTATTATTGAATACTTGTTTTTATCATTGAATTGTTATACATTATGTATTGTGATTATTGAGTTGATTGTGCATGTCTATTTTTCATCATGAACCCTATTCTTATGTATTCAGTGAATTCATATTGAGAATCTTTTAATCAAAACATTATTGTTCAAACTAAGTTTTGAGGAAGTAAAGATTAATTTGAGAGAGAGTACAAAGGAACTAAGTATTTCCCAAAGTGAACGAAGACTCCTATTTGTCTCTCCTTTGAGCTATTTATAGTTTCCCAAATTTTACCCGCAAACTCAACATGCTACCCTCTAGGAGACATTAGTCGGGCTCAAAGAATTCATTCGATGAATCACCCATCTTGATTCTACTTACCTTATCTTTCTCTAGGATTTAGGTGTTTAAACCTCAGTCGACGGGCTCATTCAAGTTTGTCTTTCAATTTTGGCATATCGCCTAGTACCACTTTGGTTCACCTTTTGAGCCTTCAATTTTCCTCCTTATACTGACACGTTTGGTGATGATAGTAAGGTTTCCTTACCCAATCGACGAGTCGGCTTTTCTTTTTGAGTTAGCCGACCTATCTTGATACATACAAGTGTTGTGCACTGTCACTTTGGGAGAGGTCATGCTCACTAGGTGATCCACCTTTCCTTCTTGGCGATCATCAATGTAAATTTTACACTTCTTTTCAAACTTTTGGCCATTCTTTTAATCATTCATCATTTCTATGTCCATTTGCCTTCGTAACTGCATATCATCAAAATATCATCAGAACAGGAAAATATTAGGCATTGAGGACACTAATTATTGTGCTAAATAGGCCTCAAATGAGTGCGAATCTACCACTCAACAACTCCCTTAATTTAAAATTTTGTTTGTCCTCAATTAAATCAAGAACACAATTAGCTCAATAAGGATGTCTACAATGGTATTCAGTAAGAGCTAACATGCATGTGCCATTATAAGACTACTCTCAACAATATGTTACACTCAATAAAGATAAAAAAGAATCAAATGATGACTAGCCGGTTCCAAGCTCACTTTAGATTCTTTTCTACTGCAAGACCATGTTTCAATAAATGTATTCAAGTGATCTCATATCAAGAATGAGTTCATTCTCTCACAAAGCAAATCGGAAAAGAAATAAGAAATCAATGCAAATCTCACTCTCTCAAAAGAGAAATGCATGCAAGCTTCATCCCATAGGTTTGCCCATATTTTCCAATCATCACACAACCTAGTTCATGCAAGTGCTCAAGGGTATTTTAGGCTTGTAATGGGGTTGAGGGTTAAGATATGGTCAATTAGGCTTAGGGACTTCACCATTTCAAAGCATTATTGCAATCATCTTCACCTATTCTCAAGTTCTTTTCATTCTTTTTTTCATTTGAGAACTCAAACTTTGATTTTTCACTCATTTTATTTGGAATCCCCTTTATTTCATCACTTGACCTTTTCATTTCCATTTTCCTAATGTTTTCATCACCGTACTCTTTTTTTATAAGAGGGGTTCCTTTTTTTGTAACAACTCCAAAGTTGAGTCTGATTTCATCTTTCTTTACCCTTCACTTGGCTTTCATTCCTCTTTCCTTTCCACACCCCCAACTTATGCTTTTGGCCTAAGTTGCCTATTCAAATATAGTAATGCTTCAAAAAGGATTTTGGGTGAGAAGGTAGAATAACAAGAGGTTTTAGTTTGGTTTATTGATCAAATGGTTTAGTTTTACATGGTGCAAAAATGGATGCACACCCTTACGAGGTAGTCACAAAGGATTATGAAAATTTTGGTTCCCACTTAGAATTGTTGCCCAAGATCACGCCTTACATTTACCACAGTTTAGACCACTAGTCTAACAAGGCAAATTCTAGGATTCCACACACATGCTTCAAATTAAGACCTCACCGCATATGGCACTTCAAAATAGACTATTTAGCACAGCCCAAAAAGGTCAAAAGTGTACATGTGATGTTCATTATAAGGCTCACATTAAATTGCAGCTAGTCAATAAGAGAATTAAAAAGATTGTTCAAAACCGCAACCATATCGATTTCATTGTCTCAACACCAACACTATACATCATGCACATCATAAGTACTATTCAAGACATTGATATTGAACACAATCGATCCTCGAATCATTATCAATGAAAACATAAGCATTTCACAATTTTCAAAACTCATGTGGGGTTGGAAAATTGAGAGAAAACAAAAAGGAAAAAGAGATACATAAACCAAATGAAACACTCTAATATCAACAAAAGTAAAATAATACAATCATCCATAACTAAAAACTAACAAAATACAAAGTAAAAGGGGAATATTGGATCAAAGGACCTCACCCCACTAAAAATAAATATGTAGTATCCTCAATGTAAATATAATAAAGTACAGGAGGTAGAGTGAAAAGGTCCCCGTGACAGGATAAGCCTGTGGAGCACTCTCATCTGGAGTCTCAGGAAGATAAGAATCATCTGGGGCATCAAGCTAATAATATCACTGGAAAGTGGAGGCTGGTTCCGCCGGGTAAGGCCAGGAGCTGGCTCCTGAAGAGAAAGAGGTCTTTGCTGCTTGACTGCGATCAGAATAAGGTAAAGCTTGAAGATAAGTTAGGTTTCCGATTCGTGAACCGAATGTCTCACCTGGCGACTCTGCGGCGAGTTCAGCCACCACCTCCGGGTCTGAAACTGAAAAAGGATACTTTATCGAATATGCTTGGAACTCTTTTCTTATCTGAATCTTAATTCGCGTGTAGGCAGCGCTGTCTGTCGTATGCAGTGAACTGTAATTGTGAAAAGATTGGGAAGAGACTCCACTAGTGCCAACTGTTGAAGTCTCCAGGAGGCATCACTCTAGGGTGGCCTGAAAAATCACACCCTCAATCTCCTGCATATATGTGAGTGCATGTGTTATTCCTTGCTCATCCTCCTCACACCTCACCTCCTCCTCATCTGTCTCATCGGCCCACTCATCTCTCAACATCCATATTAGCATCATCAACAATCGTAGCTTTCTTAGGCTGCACACAAGAAGTAGGCTCACAGCATGACATCATCAGTGGCCTAGAGGCTAAGGCATCTGAGGAACCTTCCCCCATACCATAGAGAATTTTATAAACTACAATGAGCCAAATCTGCTCACAAAGTAACAGGCTCACCCCTTATGGTGTCTAGTGCACCGAAACTACCCACGGCCTTCTCCTAGGCCCTAATCTTGTAGTGAGGTTTTCCAACCTCACTATATGGTCCTCAACTCACCTCTCACACCTAGTCACACTGTTCCTCAAAGGGGATAAGGATCGCTCAATAGCCCTATAAATCAACCTGGGCAAGTTCAACCCTCGCGGCTCTAACATCCAATAATTTGGTATGACTACCCATTTGATATCAGGATCTGGGCTAAGGGGGACAGGTGGTAGGAGTGGGGGTAGGCACATCAACATCAGCAACAAAAGAACAAGCAGGAGAAATAGAAGAAAAAGGTGCAGCATGAGAGGAAGGTATATATGTTCCACAAAAGAAGCAGGTGTGCTGGCCTCGTATGCTAAAGTCTCCCAATCAACTACAGCCGTAGAGTCTAGTGGTGGTAGCTTCCTTTGATCCCCATCATCCCACAAACAATCAACCTCAATCTGGTTGATATTGTTAGAGGAGGCTGGGGTGATGTGCACATTTGTAGTCCCCCTAAAGGGAACTCCCGCTTTTTCAAAAAGTCGGGTAATCGGGAACGAGAATGGAAGGGAGGTCTACTTTTTCAGGCCCTCATTCACCTCTCCTCCAAAATTATGGTTTTGAAAGTAAGTTCAATTTGGTCAATGATACACCCCACCAATACTACTTTGGAAAGCCAAAGGATGGAGTCATTTTGAGATGACATTATGTTGCTACTAACGAATCCAAACCAATAATGACCTACACATTCATATCTTTCTTTTCAATTTGTGCCCCTTCCGCTATCCATAAAGGAGACAAATCTACAATTAGTGGTGGTAGTCACTCTTTGTGGGAATTTAACTTGAATTTCATCTAAAGATGGAATCTATCGGGTGAGTTACTTTTGGTACCAAAAACCTCATTTATCGCACTAGCATCACAAGGAACTTTCTTGCCACGTACCTCTACTTCCTCTAGGGGTTTCCTGATTGTACCCTTTCTCTTTTTAGGTAGGGCTTTGGCATAAGCGTCGTAGAATTCCCTAACCCACTTTCATACATATGGTTGTCTGAGCTTCGTGAATTGTTGAAATATATGAAACTTAATTGTCTCCCATATAATCGGGTAGTCGCTCATCACCCCATCAAGTGAGAAACTTCGCTCTTTGAGAATTATTCTTTTTCCTTCTGCTTTGAGCCTATTTAAGGCCTTTGGATCTATGATCGAGAGAACACGAGAAGCAAGGGTTGAATCTTGTGGAGGTGATACTAGATTGGAGTGAACATTGATATGTTTCTTGACAATGTGCTTCTTGGGATTTTTACATTCACTTGTTGTAGTATGCGGAGTGGCTTGTTGAGTACGACGAACTTCATAAGGCTTATTAATATATATATACCTCTATGTGTTTTCAGAGGAGGAGGAGGGAGAGAGTCTCTATCGGACTCGGTTTTTTATGTCTCCACATGTTTTCTCTTTATTCTAGTCATGTCATGCAAAGCACACACATTCAAACATAGAAGTGGTGAAGATTAGTTGAAATCAAACTCATTTGGAATCACAGTTCAAAAATTACCCTATGGATAGCCTAATGGGAAATAGTATCACCCAACAGGGTAGGAGAGCTCCGGTGAGCTCACCGAAATGGACAGTGGAAATTATTAAAGGAACCAGGAACAAAGGGAAGAGTCAATTCCAAATTGTTCAATTCGCCGAGTTAGTTTCGGCGGGCTAAGACAAGTCCGCCAAAACTAACAATGTAAAATGAAAAGAAATAGGCCTCTAGGTTGATGTTTGCTCCTACTCGTCGATTTTCCAAGTTTTTTTGATAAACTAAGACAAGTCTGCCTAATGGGACAGTACCCAAGGTAGCATATTCAATCTAGAAGTCAAGTTAGGGCTTACTAGGAGATTTGCCTAACCTCTTTGGCGAGCAAAAACAAGCCTACCGAATTGTCACGACCCAACCCACCGGGCCGTGCGGGCGCCTACTCTAACACCTAAGTAGGAGAACCCTCATATCCCAATAGTTAAAACATGCGGAAGATTAAGGAATAATGGAGATAAATGAGATAACAAGGTTTTATAAATAAGAACTTTTTAGAACAATTCTGGTTTAAACTTGCAAAGAAATTAACACACCCAAGGATCTAGTCTAAACAGGTACAAGAGCTACTAGGAGTACAAAGTGGACATAATAATAAATGACACAGCTCCAACCATGCGGAAGGAAAAATAGAAGCTGCTGGAGATTTCTTCATCTTCACCTAACTTAACATCACCGACCCTACATCCAGACTATGCCCCAAAAGGCATAGCAAGAGTATTATCGATACAAATCACACGTACTGGTAGGCATCATCGGTCAATCCGACGCCCACCGCATAACATAAGAAATCAACTAGTAATAATATGCAATAAACTACTCACTTCTCCACCTGTACCCTCTCTCGAATATCTCAGGATTACACTAGTACCCTTACTACTAACTACCTTCTCAGTCAACCTACTTACTAGGTTCTTGATCATAGCCTAACCATCTAACGCATAGAAGAGTCCATGAATACAACTACAAGCATTCCGACTAACCACCCACGACATACCCTTACTTTCCAAGGTGAAATCTACCTAAGTATTCACATTATGTACACTACCTCCATTTCTCACCCTTTCAACATATGGACAGCCCTTGTCTCTCAACATTAACACTCTTGAACCCTTGGCCCTTCCAGTTTCATTCAACAATGAGATACATAACGGGTTAAATCAACATAGTAGAGCAACCATAGATGGGTCATCATAATTATTTACAATTCTCGGAAAACAACATCAAATATCACTTACGAACAACGTGCAACTTCACCATTACAAGATATACAATTATGTCAAGTCATTGGTCCTCTCAAGGGACCCAAACCCAAACTATTAGCATACCGAAATGTGGTACCCGATCCAATGATTATGTCGGAACGTGGCAAAACAATCCTATGAATATGTCGAAACGTGGCAACTGATCCAAGTTAGTGTGTCGGAACGCAACACCGATCCATTCAATAAGCCACAATCACAATCACAAGTATATTCTCAAAATCATACAATCAAGTCATGATTCATGGCATACCGCATTCAATTATTTTCATACACGATTAGTGTGATCCATAACGCAGTATTTGCATACATACATTTATTATAACGAAGCAAGAATGGACATATATCACACGATCATGAAATCACAACCATCACCTATGAAGTATTCATCAACATCTATCACTTTAATAACAACTCGACCATACTCAGCCCTAGTTCATCATCTAAGTCCTATTCCTATTATTTAATCATCTTTTGTTCGGTGCACGAAGGCCTACGCATGAATCCTACCATTGATTATCATTATACTACGCAATGGGCACAGATTTATAACTACTCAATCAATAAAACCTAGCCTACCTGGGCGCCAAGCAGCTGCACAGAGTTTTTGGCTTTGATTCTTATTTCTGGACCTCGTGACAGTGATCTTGACCAGAATTTTGCAATCCATCCATCTATTTACGCTATAAATCTCCTTCTCCTTCCTCCCCAAGCATAGGGAAGCTTTTTAGGGGTTTCTAGGGTGGTTTACATCTAATTTAGGCATTTTAGGAAAAAGGAGAAAATAAGATTTCGCGTTATTTACATTATGTCTCACCTATCCCGCTCTAGCGCCAACTTACCCCACCGTGGCGCCGCTGCCCTAGCGGCATCTAGCCCACTCTAGCGAGACAGTGGTCCAGTAAATTCCTGAAGTTTGTCTTTCCTAAATAACGACGGTTTGGGTCGTTACAATCGAATAAGAGATTTTCAGCTAGTGCCTAATTTTTAAACTAAACCCAACATATGAAACAAAAACTAGTTCCCCCAACATCATTACAACCCATTTATATGGTTATATACCCATGGATACTCAGACTGCCACCCATATATTGCAAAGTATTGCTCAAGTTGACGATTTACCCTTAAGAAAGTCATTACTCTGTCTACATTGGGAAAAATCATGTAATTGGGTCAACACTCAGTTAATCAAACTTCATCCAAATCAAATTAAACCAAGACCCATCAAATTCACAAGTTCAATTTCATATATTATTAGCACATTAAAGCTAAGCAAGTTCTAGGAAAAAATGAACACACTCAATTCATGGGTATAGTTCAATATGATCATTATAGAGCTACCCAATGAAATCAAACAATTTCATGCATCAAATGGCTTCAAGACCATATAAAAACATGATTTAAATCTCAAAATGCACAATGAAAATAAAAAATCAACATCAATATGAAGCAAAATATGAGAATGATAGGATAATGGGGCTAGGTCGACTGCTATAGCAAGAAAATGCACTCTACATACTTATAAATCACAAACTAAGACTCACAATAACTCAAACAAGGAATTTCAAGAGAGAGGACAGAAAAGGCTCAAGGATTTAAAAGGGTTTTCTTTTTGAATTTTAAAAGTCCCTTGGGCTTTTTATATCAGGATCACTCGGCGGTCACAACTAACATCGTCGAATGTGTTTGGTGAATTTTCTATTAGAGCTAAAGCTTATCAAACATACCTGAACGAATACCAAACCACAAGGCTGATTTAGTGGACTCGATAGACTCCACATAGTGTACTTCAGCAGATCGGCGGTTGGAGCTCAGATTGCCGAAATTGATAGTATATTTTTCCACATTTTCTAGCCTAGAAGACAAATAAGAATGAGTCTGCACAATTCCTTCCACAGATCTCTGATATGGTGTTAGCGTCACCCAATGTTCCTTTTTCAACCTTTGTACTTCTTTTGAACCAGAACTCATAACACACATTATTAAAAGCAATAAAACAAAAGTAAAGACTTGGGTTGCCTCCCGAGAAATGCCTTATTCAACGTCATGGCACAAAATAGTTCTCATTTCTCAACATTCATTTTTGGGATTTGGGATGGTATCACTAGGCAATATTCCATTTTGCCTTGCATTGAGATGAGCGGAGATCTGGCACAATTGGGTTTCTAGTTACGTGAAAGATATCGAATGAGAGGTCACCGTTTGAGATTAAGTGGCGAAGTGATTTCTCAACTCCTTCAATACTTTGTCGGACCCTTCAACCTTGTTGAAGATCCTTGTCAACATTTCCTAAGTTCGTTTTCCTTTCTGGAGTAGTTGGGCCTTTTGGTTGTTTATGATCATGGAGAGGCACATATCTATCTTTGTAAGCCTCTCTATCTTTCCAATTTCCACCTCGTCAATACTTCCAACCATTATCTTGATCCTTGTTCCAACCTTGGCCCATCTTATTGTTGATAATTTGGGTGAGAACCCCCCATTTGGTTTCCCAAATAATGCACTTTTTCAATGTATAATGCCTCAAATTTGACATCATTCGGGAACTTCCGACTATTAGTTCCAACTGCATCCGCCGATTTAAGTCCACCTCCCATGAAATATTTAGACAACAAATCGAGTTGGGTCACCACTTTGTCCATGCTTTCATCTCATTCATTGTCCTTCTTAATTTGTTATTATCTCACACTTAGTTGTAAGAGTAGAAACTTGGTCTTCTCTAGTATTCCATGCTCGGTTAACTTTAGTCATGTCATCTAGCAATAAAGTAGCCACATCATACGGTTGTCTCATTAATCCTCTTTGGACTAACTGATCACCCACACCTTTATTGATAGAATCAAGACTACAATAGAAGTATTGCATCAGCAAATTATCTGGAACACCATGTGTTGGACACTGCAAAAGTAGTTTCTTGAACCTTGGCCAAGTCACATGTAGAGATTCACCTCCAATACGCTTGAAATTTTGGATCTCGGTTCAAAGTTTAACCATATTCTAGGGTGGAAAGAATCTCTCAAAGAAAGCATCATTCAACTCCTCTCACGAAGTGATAGAATCATTTGGTAATTCTGCCGACCATTCTGTAGCTTCACCCGTTAAGGAGAACTGGAATAACCTCAACCTTACATACTCTTGAGAGATGTTCATGATCACAATGGTACACATACCTCAACAAAATTTCTAAGGTGTTCATGGGGATCCTCATGAGTGAGACCCCCAAAATTTCTCTTTAGTTGGAGCAATTATAGCATTGTTCCCATTATATGATACACAGCCCTCCCGGCTGTAAAAAACATCTGAATGGCTGTCGTGGTTTGAATAATATTCACATGCATATCATTCAAATAACCCATGTTGTCGTTTTGACCATAGTGACTATTGTTGACACTACCATGGTCACTCATTGTATCAAACTTGCAATTCCGCCAACAATAACACAAAACAATAATCTACTACAACTAAACAAATTTACAAACTAATTTCTCAAATAGAATTCTCAATAACCAATCCCCGGCAGCGACACCTTTTTTGATAACGCTCAAATGTCCTCCTTAAAACCAACTAAAAAGGACAACGGTGGTAGTCAATAAAAATACCCAACTAAGAGTCAGGGTAGAATACCACAGAGAATGGTATATCAAAGAGAAAATCTATCAAGAAATTTGGATTGTAAACTCATTCATTTGTAATAATAAAAACAAGTGGGTGGATGATTCCACCAATTTAGAAAAATATTTGGTTATCGGTTATCACAATTAAACTAAACTTTCAGAGAATTCAAGAGTTAACCAGCAATCTAAGGGAGTGGGGATTGGAAATCGATGTCACATAGGGGTCATTGTGTTGCCCTATAGTGATGAACATTCATGAATAGGCTAGGTCATCTTCAGTGACGTTAATCATCTTTTGATCTCAAAGCATCGTTGCATAGAATCTCTTTTCGGTCTTATATATTTACTAAACAAAACAACTGAATACCTCACTCTACTCTGTTTTTCAATGCAAATGTATCAAAAATTGATATGACCCATAACCTCTATTTTCAATCAAGTTACAAGCAAGTTACAGACATCAAACCAAAATTGTTAGTATCAGACTAATTACCCACTCTATTCAATCTCTTTCGAGCATCAATCGAAGATCAAAAGTAGGAATTACGTTTACAACCTTAACCCTAAATTAACCCAATGCTATTAGCCCAAATTTATGTATTAACAACAACAAAATAGAGCATAACACAATACCCACTACATTAAATCAACACCCAACCCCATAATTGAACTCTAGATCTTGGGGTTAGAGCCACCCATCACAAAAAGCAAAGAAAATATACCTTCCAGGAAAGCAGTCATGGGTAACATGAAATTACACAATTACAAGAAAACCCATTTTGGATTCAACTTAAATTTTTAAAATTCAAGAACAAAGTTGAAAAACCCCAAAAGCTAGAAAGTGTTCTTCATAAAGTAAAATGTTTCTCTCTCACTCTCAAAACTAAATATTCAGAACTCTCAGCAAAAGAGTGCTTGAAGACTCTTATTTCTCTCTCCTTTGGGCTATTTATAGTTTCCTAAAATTTGGCTCAAACACTCAGCACGCTACCCGTTAGATGACATTAATCGAGCTCACCGAATTCATTCAGTGAATCACCAATCATGCTTCAGCTCACTTCTCTTGCTCTAGGATTTACGTATTTGAACCTCAATTTGCGGGTTTATTCAACTCTTCCTTTCATGTATGGCATATCAACGAGTACCACCATGGTTTTCCTTTCAATCCTTCAATTTTCCTCCTTGCACTGTCACTTTAGGTGATGGTCAGCAAGGTTGCCTTTCCCAATCGGTGAGTCGCCTTTTCTTTTGGAGTTCACAGACCTGTCTCGATACATAAAAGTATTGTGCGCTATCACTTTGGGTGAGGTCATTCTCACTAGGTGATCCGCCTTTCTTTCTTGGCGATCATAAATGTAAATTTTACAATTATTTTCACACTTTTGGCCATTCTTTCAAACATTCATTCCTGCCTTGTCCATTTGCCTTTATAGCTGCGAATCAACAAAATATCATTAGAAAAGGAAAAAAGTAGGAATTGAACACACTATTTATTAAGCTAAATAAGCCTTAAATGATTGAAAATCTAACACTCATCAAGAGATATTGTTACACCACATATTTTAGAAAAGGAAAAGATAGCATTTTTAGCCATTGTTTGTGTTCTACGGGTCCAGCCTACGGTCTGTAGAAGTTTCTACAGACCATAAAAGGCATCCATAAAAAGTGGGTTGAATTTTTGGGAAAATCAAGTTTCTATATCCTAGTCTATGATTGACCAGGACGGTCCATCAAATCTTCTATGGGTCATAAATAGGTATTGTAGAAAGATCCAAGACTTAGTAAAATTTTAGGGTCAAAGTTGAGTTCTACGATTGTGGTCTATGTATCGTAGAAGGTTCTACATACTGTAGACCAGTCTCATCAAAGTTGTCTTGAATTCAGGGCTCCAATTGTTGGTCTACGATTGACCAGTATAGTTTATAGGTCAGACATGTAGACCAGTCTGACACTTAATTTTTCATGGGTTTTTCAGTATTTTCCCTATGTGTTTAATACCTAACTATGTTGTTTTGACCCCTATTATAAGCTCTATATAAGTATTTTAAGTCCTAAACCTACCCATTCTAAAATTATTCTCGTAATTCAAAAATTCCCTCCAAGTTCCTCCCCCAAATTTCTCTCTTAACAAAGGAGGAAGAAGCTAGAGTTTCACTTCAAGGTCTCCAACCATAGGTTTTGGGATTGGATAATCAAGGTATGTTAGTATTCACCAAAGGAGTCCTTTCCTCCATTGGGTCCCCAAAGATCCCAGCTCTACAAAAAACAAAATTAGCAAATGAGATAAATAAATTTAAAGAAAAATTGCAATTACAAGATGAATCAGAAGAAAAAGAAGAAAATAACCAAGATAATCTACCCGAAATAAGAGTTGATGAAATAAACGATGATGATCTAGAACAACAT
>JAJOOR010013412.1:0-34573 GCA_036250505.1 Solanum acaule | reverse complement strand
CCTCAACTGGAGCATGAACACTTCAAAATGGGAGCCCAACATCGGTGAACAAAAAATTGGGATATGCTTGGTTTTGATATCATGTTAAATTAGGTCTTAGACCTAACTCACACCCCAAAAGCTAGCTCAAAGGGAAGAGGATTGCCCAAGCCTTATAAAGAGTCCACCCATCTCATTAACCACCAAATATGGGACTTTTTGCTTTAACACACCTTGAATATCAATTGGTATCAAAGTAGCTCTCACATTCAAGTCGCTAACAACACGTCAGGCAAAGATTAAATGGCTGCATATCAAATTCCCGGTGCTATTCTACAAGACGGTCACTCATCAAATCAACCTCCATATTTCAATGGTCAACACTATTCTCACTGGAAGAAAAGGTTTAGAATATTTGTTCAATCAAGCGACTTCCAAGTATGGGTAGTGGTCAAGAAAGGACCAAAGCTTATTCCAGGAGTCAACCCAAAGGAGTCTACAAGCAACACTGATCTTGAAACCTTTGAAGTCACCAAGGAACAACAAGAGGTAATCCAAACTAAAGCTAGAGCCATAAGTTTACTTTACTATGCAAAAAAAGGATCAGAGTACGACAAGATATCCACATGTGACACTGCTAAAGAAATGTGGGACAAACTCGAAAGTCACATATGAAGGTACTTCCAAGGTCAAGGAAGCAAGAATCAATGCCTTGGTGAACGAGTATGAGCTATTCAAAATGATGGAGGAAGAAACTGTTGAATCCATGTTCTCCCGTTTCAGCAAGATTGTAGGAGAACTCAAATCGTTAGGAATGATCTACTCCAACGGACTACAAGTAAGAAAGTTAATCAGAAGCTTGAAAAGCCACCATTCTGGAAGAAGGAGATCTGGAAAATTTAACCTTTGACAATCTACAAGGAAATCTCATGGCCTATGAGCAGAATCATATAAATAGACACATCAATGAAGAAAAAATAAAACAGCCACTTTCAAGGTTGTAGCTCACAACGATGAAGAAGAAGATGATGAAGAAAGAAGTGAAGCTCTTGCATTAATAAATCAAGGAGTCAGACAGATCCTAAGGCAGAGGAAACAAAAACCGCAAAAAGGATTTACAAACAATGAAAATCACAAAAATGACGATAGATTCTATCTCTGTGGAAAAACTGGACACATCAAACAAAACTGTCCAGAGCTCAAGAAAAATAATCATTGGAGAAATAACTATAAAAATCTTTGAGAGCCTGGAGTGATGAAGATGCAGCTGATGACGTACACACTGAGATCGCCAACATCTGCTTCATGGCAATTGGCAAAACAGGTGAGGTACATCCTACCAACTGTCCAAATTGTTCTAATATTCAAGCTTCTGTAGATCTTGTAATCGATGATCTTCAAAAAATAATTGATGAATATAAGAAATTGGCCAAAGACAAGAAAGATTGGCAAATTCCTCTTGAGGCAAGTTAAATTGAAGTTGGCTTACTTGAAGAGGAGTTGGGTGACATTAAATGCAATTAAACAACATTAAGAAATCACCCAATCAGAGCTCAGTCAGATCAAATAATTCTTATTGAATTGTGTTGCCTCAAAATCACTCTTTCCATCCAAACTCCTCTGAAAATTCCTTAGCTGATTTTTTCTCTGCAAAACCTTATGACTATTATAAACCTACATGTTTTTCATGTGGAGAAATTGGTCATAAATAGTTCAACTGTCAGTTCAAAAGGAATCTGTTTGGAAAATGGATTTGGAAACCAAAATTTTCAGGAGAAACAATATCTAACCATCAAGGACTCAAGAATGCTGGGGTACCTAGAAGAAACTGACTTATCCGTTTTGCAAGAACACACCAGGAAGTCACTCAAAAAGGGTGTGTGGGTGAGTGGGTCACTGACAGCAGGTGGTCCAGGCACATGACAGAAAATAAAGAACATTTCAAATAAGTAAAAAGGATAGACAGTGGCTCTGTCAAATTCAGTTACAATTCAAAAGGGGAAGTTGTGGGAGTTGGAACTATAACAATCAAGCCTTCATGTGATCTAATTGAAGTATATCTAGTAGATGGATTTAAGCATAATCTGTTGAGCACAAGTCAACTCTTTGAAGCAGGTTTTCAAGTATTGTTCGATGCAAGTAAGTGCACAATTCCAAATGCCGCAAAAAAATCACCATCATTGGCAATTGAGTTGAGAATATCCGGCAGTCATAAGAAGGAACTTAATCACTCAATCCAAGTACACCAAGGAACTCATTAAGAAATTCAGAATATGGAAAAAGGAAAAGCTTTTGGCACCCTATGAATTTATCCACTTGTCTAGAAACTAATGCACCTAGAAAAGACGATGAAAAACTATATCGTGGAATGATTGCATCATTGCTCTATCTTACTGCCAACGGACCTGATATCATGTTCAGTGTGTGCAAGTGCGCCAGATGTCAATCCGCTTCAAAGGAATCCCATTTGACAGCAGTCAAAAGAATCATATGATATCTCATCGGAACTAAGGATCACGGACTTTGATATCCTCATACTAACAATTTTGATGAAAGTTTTGGTACCAAAGTTGTACAATTTGATTCATCCATAGAGATGTAAATTTATAGTATAGAAAACTAAACTAACTAGCAATCAGATCCCTTGATTCTAGCAGGTTTGAGAATCAAGGGATGATTTTATTTGATCTAATATCCTAACCTATTCAATAGCATATCAGATCTGATTCTGATTTTATAAGATCAATTTAAATCCTACAAAATCATATCTGATGAGACTTAGATATTTACAAATCAACACTCCCCCTCAAGTTGACATGTAAATATATGTCATGCCTAATTGACTTAGAATTTCAATTTTTGGTTTAAACAAGCCTTTTGTGAAAATATCCGCAATTTGCTGATTTGTTGGGACGAAAGGCATGCACATATTTCCTTCTTCAATCTTCTCTTTTATTAAGTGCCTACCCATTTCAACATGCTTTGTTCTGTCATGTTGAACTGGATTTTGAGCAATGCTTATGGCGGCTTTGTTGTCACAATACAACTTCATTGGTAACACAAACAATTTTCCTTGTTCTTCCATCATCTTCTTGAGCCAAATCATTTCACAGATCCCATGGGCCATAGATTGGTATTCAGCTTCAGCACTGCTACGGGCTACGACATTCTGCTTTTTACTCCTCCAAGTTACGAGATTCCCCCAAATAAAAGTATAACATCCTGATGTAGACCTCCTATCAATAGTAGAACCTGCCCAATCATCATATGTAAAGCTTTCAATGCCCCTATCTTGATCTTTTTTGAAAAAAAATCCTTTCCCGGATGAACTTTTCAGATATCTTAGAATCCTGTAGACAGCTTCTTGGTGCTCTTCCTTTAGAGATTGCATAAATTGACTCATTAAGCTCACAACAAAAGTTATATTAGGTCGAGTGTGTGATAATTAGATCAACTTCCCCACTGGTCTCTCATATTGACTTTGGTCAACTGAATTTCCTTCTTTGTTTCCGAATTTTATATTCGGATCAATAGGTGTTTCAGCTGGATGACAACCACTCATCCCTGTCTCTTTTAGAAAATATAGTACATATTTCTTTTGTGACACCATAATGCCTTCTTTTGATCTTGCTACTTCCATGCCAAGAAAAAATTCAACTGACCCAAATCTTTGATATCGAACTCCGAGGCCAACTTTTTTTTGAATTCTTCATTTCGAGCAAGTCATCTCCTGTAAGTATGATATCATCGACATACACTATTTGGATAGTTGTTCCCTCAAGAGAGTGTCGAATGAACATGGTATGATCTGCTTACCCTTAAGTGTACCCTTGTTTTTTACTAACTGAGTAAACCTCTCAAACCAAGCTCTTAGACATTGTTTCAGACCATAGAGAGATTTCTTTAGATTGCATACTCTAATTCCATCCCTTTCTTCAAAACCTAGAGGAGGATCCATGTAGACTTCTTCTTTAAGTTTTCCATTCAACAATGCATTATTGACATCTAGTTGTTGAAGGGGGATCAAGATTGGCAACAATGGTCAAAAGAACCTTGATTGAATTCAACTTGGCAATTGGAGCGGATGTCTCAAGATAGTCAATCACATAGGTCTGAGTGAACCCTTTTGCTACCAAACATTAGGGGTGTGCATCGGTCGGTTCGGTTCAATTTTATGTATTATTGGTTCGATTTATCGGTTTTCGGTTTTTAAATATGTTAAACCAATAACCAAACCAATAAGATATTTTTTATCGGTTTTGGTCCTTAACGGTTCGGTTTTCGGTTTTCGGTTTAACCAATAAGAAAATACTTATAAAACAAATATATGATTTTTCTAATAAATTTGATGCGAAAACACAATAATGTAACTTTACAAATGCTCATAAAATAGAAACAATAATAACAAACATGAAAAGAACTACACAAGTGTAACACAGAGAAATTAAGAAGAATGGGGTTCTTACTTTAGATTTTAACGTTTTGTATAATGTGAAATTGTGAACTCAAAGTCATCGTGAAGTGTGAATTGAAGCTAAAGGACAAAGATAGTAACTAGTAAGATATTGAGATTAATATATAATATTTATGTACAAGTAAAAGTAGTAAATTCCTAGTCTTAATGGGTTATCGGTTTACCCAATAACCCAATATTAAAAACCAATACCGAACCGATAACCCAATAATTTTTTTTATAAAACCATTAAAAACCGTTAACACAATATCCCAAAACAAACTTTTATAGGTTCAGTTTATCGATCGGTTTGGTTTTTGCACACCCCTACCAAACATGCCTTATACCTCTCCAGGGACCTGTTTGATTTAAATTTGATGGTAAACACCCACTTGCAACCCACTGTTTGCTTTCCACATGGCAGTTCCAGCATTTCCCGGATTTCATTTCTCTCAAGAGCATTCATCTCCTCTAGAATTGTCTCTTTCCACTTGGGAACATTCAAAGCATCCTGCACATTTCTTGATATCTCCATTCCAAATAATTGAGAAAGAAAAGCTATATAGGAAGGGGACAAGTTTCTATATGACACAAAACTTGACATGGGATGGTTAATGACTTTTCTTACCCCTTTACATTTGGCAATTGGAAGATCAAGGTCTAAAGTAACAAGGGGCAAATCAAAATTAGGTTCTGTAGAATTACCTTGTGTATCAGTGAGATCTTGCGGGGTGGACATTTGGTTCTGATGAGAATCCTTGATCTATTTTTCTTGGTTCCAATTTTTTCTCATGTAAACGTGTAATTCCTTTGTTTGTTCCCTATTCTTGTCATTAGTTGTATCATGATTCATGAAAAGGCTTTATTGTCTCAGTTTCATTATTTAAGTTTGGATCTCTTACCTTATCTATTACCAAATATACTATTTCCCGTATCTATCATAAAAGTTGGATCATTTTTTTCCTTACATGTGAGATCAAGAGGATCCTTATTATCCCTCGAATCTTCTCTATGTTTCTCCCCTGGAAGATGAGTTCCAAAAAACAATTGAAATTCAAAAAAGGTGGCATCCATTGTGACAATAACCTTCTTAGTATTAGGGTCATAGCACTTGTATCCCTTTTGACTAAGGGCATAGCCAACAAAAACACATTTCTTAACACGTGGATCAAGTTTACTCCTATTATGATCATGAATATAAACAAATACACTACGCGGTCAATCTGGAAGTAGGGAAGTATGTCTTAAACATACTGAAAGGGGTTGTAAAACCTAGAACACGGGAAGGTATCCTATTAATAAGATAGGTGGATGTTAAAAGAGCTTCTCCCCAAAGAAATTCAGGGACTTCACTTGTGAACATTAAGGCCCTAGTAACTTCCATAAGATGCTTATTTTTTCTCTCAGCTACTCCATTTTGTTGGGGTGTATTAGGACATGAACTTTGGTGCACTATTCCCTTGGGAGTGAAAAAATTGCCTAGTTAGTCATTGAAAAACTCTCTCCCATTATCACTTTGAAATATTTGAATCTTCTGATGAAATTGTGTCTCACCCATAACATAAAAAGCCTCAAACATATGTTTTACTTCCCCTTTGTCTTTCAATAGGTACACCCAAGTTAGTCTAGTGTGATCATCTATGAAACTCACAAACCATCTTTTCCATTTACAGTTGCTACCCTAGAAGGTCCCAGACATCACTATGGATCAACGTAAAAGGTTTTGTTGCATGATGATTTTTGGGAAGAAAAAGATGAACATCTATGTTTAGCCATTTCACAAATTTCACACTTAAAAGAGGATGCACTTTTATTCATAAACAACAAAGGTAATAAGAGCTTCAAATAATGAAAACTTGGATGACCAACTCTATAGTGCCATAACATGACTTTATTATCAACTAGAACAGATTTTGAACAAGTTGAACTTAGATTTACTGAATTGTCACCATCTTCAAGAAAATAGAGACCTTCAAACTCTCTAGCATTGCCAATCATCCTCCCCGAGACCCCGTCCAGAAATACACATGAAATAGAGTCAAAGATAGCACGACAATTAAGGTTTTGAGTCAATTTGCTGATGGACAAAAGATTATGAGACAATTTTGGAACATGAAGGACATCAACAAGAATCAAAAAAGGGTTAAGACTGGAGTAGGAAGATCAGGTTTACTAGTTTGGAGTTGAGATTGGAGAAGTTTGTGCAGTAGCTCCAATTGTTCCCTGGTAAATGGTGGCATTTCTGGAGAAGATTTCAGCATTGATTCTTCGCTAGTACACTGAAAAACCTAGCTGCCATGGATGTCTGCCCTTTTTTTACTCTAGTTAGTCGGTTTCCCATGGATTTTCTAGCAAGTCTCACGAGTGTGCCAGTATTTTTTGCAAAAATCACACCACAGCTTCTTTTTCCTATCATGATCATTTTTCACAGCAACTAGAGCAAAAGAATCTATATTTTTTGTTTCCAGATTGAGATCTATTTTTAGCATAACATTCCTCCTTGATTCCTCTCGCCTAATCAAAGTTTCCCTCAAAGTGGGCAGTGGATTTTTTCCAAGAATTCAAGACCGAAGTTCATCGAATCTTGGTTCAACCTTGCTAGAAATAGATAAACCCTCTCATTTTCTTCTTTTTTCATTGCTTTTATGCTATCCATAGGACACTCCCATTCATCATTATAGCATGGATCTAATTCTTGCCATAGGGAAACCATCTCATTATAAATAAATAGTAACACCTCTCTCCCCTTGCCTAGCTTTCCACAATTTAATTTTAAAAAATATCCAAGAGACATTTTCTATATCAGAATAAGTCTCTCTGACAGCCTCCCAAACATCCCTAGCAGTGGGAAGAAACAAATATGGTTTACCTATGGCAGGTTTCATGGAGTTTAGTAGCCAAGAGATTACCATAAAGTTTTTTTTTATCTCCAGATGTTCATTTTCGAGTCTCCTGGTTCAAGCTTTCTCGTTTCTCCAGTTAGGTGTCCAAGTTCTCCTCGGTCATCAATTGTCAAACGGACATATTGCGCTCATTCCAAATAATTATTTCCATTCGGCTTGTGAGAAGTAAGCTGAAAAGAAAAATGAGAAAAATCGCTGCTTTGGTTCATTGGAACTTTCCTAATAGAACTCTCGGCTTCTATCGATGCCGTTGGGTGACGTAACCTAGTAAATGTTGTTTTAGTCATAAGCAACACAAAAATGAAGCTGCTCTGATACCACGAAAGTTTTGGTACCAAAGTGGTACAATTTTATTCATCCATAGAGATACAAATTTATAGTATAGAAAACTAAACTAACTAGCAATCAGATCCCTTGATTCTAGTAGATTTGATAATCAAGGGATGATTTTATTTGATCTAATTTTCTAACCTATTCAATAGCATATCAGATAAGATTTTATAAGATCAATTTAAATCCTACGAAATCATATATGATCCAAGTTAGATATTTACAAATCAACATTTGATCTAATTGGTTACTCAAATGCAGATTTTGCAGGTGATAAAGACAGATCGCAGAAGCACCACTCATCTCGTGGCACAGCAAAAAATAAAGCTCTATGGCCCTATCCACAACCGAAGCAGAATACCTAGCTCTTGGTAGTTGTGGGATTCAATAACTGTGGATGAAACATCAATTTATCGATTATGATATATTTTTTTTTTATAATGTGCCTATTCTCTGTGACAATACAAGTGCGCTATTAGTTTGTCTAAATACATCATGCATCACTTTAGAGCAAAACATAATGACATTAAGCATCGTTTTATTAGAGAACATGTTGAAAATGAAGATTTCTCTCAATAATTTATTGATTCCAAAAATCAACTTGCTGATATTTTTACAAAACCTCTTCTAGAAGAGACATTTTGTTTTTTGCGTGATTGCTTAAGTGTCACAAATTCTCATTCATTTATTTCCTCTTCTTAATTAGATTATTTTGTTGCCTTTTGTGCACTTTTCCATGTTCTGACACTCGTCTTTTTCACCTTCTAAAGACTTCCCATCTCCTCTGCATATTTTGTTAATCTAGTGAAAGGAGAATTCAAAATGAGTATGATGGGAGAATTAACGTTCTTCCTAGGGCTACAAATCTGACAATCATCAGAAGGAACTTTTATCACTCAATCCAAGAACACCAAGGAACTCATTAAGAAATGTGGGATGGTAGAAGGAAAGCTTTTGGCACCCCTACAAGTGAGTCTGTCCACTTGTCTAGACACTGATGCGCCTAAAAAAGACGTCGATGAAAAATTATATCGTGGAATGCTTGGACCATTGCTCTATCTTACTGCCAGTAGACCCGATATCATGTTCAGTGTGTGCAAGTGCATCGATTTCAATCCGCTCCAAAGGAATCCCATTTGATAGCGGTCAAAAGAATCATACGATATCTCATCAGAACTCAAGATCACGGACTTTGGTATCCTCATACTAACAATTTTGATCTAATTGGTTACTCAAATGCAGATTTTGCAAGTGACAAAACAGATCACAAAACACCAGTGGTACATGCTAAATCCTCGGAGAAGCACTCATCTCGTGGCACTACAAAAAACAAAGCTCTGTGGCCCTATCTACAACCGAAGTAGAATACATAGCTCTCGATAGCTGTGGAACTCAAAAAATGTGGATGAAACATCAATTGCTCGATTATGATCTATTTTCGGATAATGTGCCTATGATCTGTGACAATACGAGTGCTATAAGTTTTTCTAAATACACCGTGCATCACTCTAGAGCAGAACATATTGACATTAAGTATCAATTTAACAGAGATCATGTAGAGGGGCGGGCCCATTATCCACCAAGTTTAGAAGGCTGTGATTGGTTCAAAGGGCGGGTCACAGACGGATTTCTCGGTTATCAAAAAAAAAAAAATGACGATTTTTCCCTAGAATTTATTGACTCCGAAAATCAACTTGTAGATATTTTTACGAGATTAGAAGAGAGATTTTGTTTATTGCGTGATTGCTTAGGTGTCACAAATTCTCATAAATTTATTTCCTTTGCTTAATTAGATTATTTTTTTGCCTTTTTTATGTGCACTTTTGCATGTTCTGACACCCGTCAATTCACCTTCATCTCCTTTGCATCCCTATATCTTTACGCCCCTTAACCTTTCTCTTCCAACTGTTCATCTTCCATACACCTCTATATCTCTGTGCTCCCAAAACCCTTCTCCTCATCTCAAACCTTCTCTGTGTGTCTCTTCCATGACTAACACCTCTCAAGTCTCCCTTCGTCCAAGCAAGAGACTGAAAAACCCCTCTGTCTCTTTCTCTCCTGTTGAGATTTCGGACTCTTCTATGGATGATCTCCCTGCTTCCTCTGCCTCTAACAAAAAATCCTCCCCTTCTGGACATGCAAGCAAGATGCATAAAGTAGATTCCATGGATTTCAAACCAGAAGACCTGCAATTGTTCTGGAGCTCAGTGGAGAAGGCCAAGTTCATGGCTTTCAAAGACAGAACTTCGGCTCCTGGACGAGTAATTTGCCTCAATCAGCTGGAAGGCTCTCATTGCCCTGTGAGTATGTATTTCAATTTCCAGAAACTGCATCTTTTCTTCTTACTCTGTGAAAATGAAGTGTTTGAAGAACCGGTTAAAATGTTCTATGCAAATCTTCGCGTCTCTAAGGACAATGGTGAATTAGAAACCCTTGTGTTGGGGTATCGCATTGTGCTCAGTCAAGATCTCCTTGAAAAGGTTTTTGGAACTAAGTTCTCTGGAAGAATTCCCTTTTTTAGCGGAAACTGGCCTGATGATTTCGAAGTTACTCTCGAAGAGGCCAAACGAACCATTGCTGAGAAAGGTTCGAATCTCTCTGATTTTGGACCCTCTACTATCTGTTTTGAACATAGAATCCTGGTTCACATCGTTGCTACTACTCTGCTTCCCCGCAAAAGCTCTCTTAGCTCCCTCACTATTCGAGATGTTTTTGTTGTGTATTGTCTGATAAGGAAAATCAAGATTAATTGGGCTGAATGGTTTCTCGGTTACATGGAGGAAAGCTCTCAAGACTCCAGCGGGTCTGCTAGTCTACCTTATGGGATGGTGATCTCTCGCATCCTTAAGGTTGTTGGGGTAGATCTGTCTGAATACACTGCAAACAAGATCTCTGCTACCTATGATCTCACAACCTTCACCAGCATGGGATATACTTTAGCAAATGGAAGGTGGACAAAGAAAGCTCTCTCCAAGCCTAAGGTGGGATTTTCAGACGAAGAAAAGGCAACTGCAACCTCTGAAATAGACATCCTAAAGGTGAGTGTAGGAGAATTAATGAAAGAAACCATGGAGATCAAACACACGTTAGCTGCAGTGGTTGATGGCCTACAGAAGGTGCAAGATTCCCTGTCCAGCATTTCTACTCTATCTGAAGGCACAAGTTCAGGTATGGGAAATCTGAAGCTTCAACTGAACCACCTGCGCAGTGAAGTCGTCAAATCCTTCAACAAAGCTCTCAATCAAGTAGACTCCAAGGCTGCTAGAGTTGAAGTTTCCCAGAATGAACTTGCTACTGCTGTCCAGAGTTCCTACTTCTCTCTCTCCAAACTCACTGAAAAGACCTATCACTCCTTTGAAGGGATCATAAACACTCTGAACTATTTTCTTGCTGACCGCTGAATTACCTCCTCTTCTTTTTGCTTGGATGTACTTATTGCCCTGTTTGTGGGCGTTTGAACTCCCTCCTTCCTAGACTTCTTTTATATGATGAAGGGGGAGATGTCTTATGTTCTGCATGCCTATGAACTGCTGTTTTGCTTAACTGATTTCAAGCTTATGAACTGCTATTTTGCTTAATTGATTTTACTCCTATGTGTGATTGCCTATTTGATATGTGATGTGTAACTCTATATCAGTCTAGTAAAGGTTGTATGTTTTGTGCATTATTACAGGTCTAGAACCATCATCCAAAGCTAACTGGCCATTAAAACTAGGAAGTGATCTGAGTCTCCTTCCACAATCCTTACCCTAGTCTTGACTCCATCATACATGTCCTTGATCGGGTACGCCATAGGTACACCTCTAGCCTCCAAGCAACTCCAAAGAACCTCCCTTGGGGCTTTGTTCGAAAATATATTCTAGGTCGATGCAGTGTTGTCAAAGGCGCGCTTAAGCCCTAAAGCGAGGCTCAAAATGTGTTGAGCACTTCGCCTTGCTTTATGTGCGCTTCAGTGTCATCATCAAGGTTCTAAGGCTTACTTTTCCTTGCCAATGAGCCTCTATTGAAGAGTTGACACTAAATAATTGATATTTCACTTTATCATTAAAAAAAAATCAATTTCCTTGTCCATATATTTGTCATTCATGTTTATAATTATTAGTCTTGGACTAAATATAAATATATATATATATATATATATATATATATTTCTTCTCCCTTTGCGACTTTTCTCATTAAAGCCCACGCTTTATTTGCGTTGTGCGCTTAAAGCCCCAACAGACGTTAGAGCTTTTTTGCGCTTTTCGCCTTTGATAACACTAGGTCGATGAACACCATTTATAAGTCCTTCCTCTCCCTATACTGCTCCACCAGTTTCCTAACGAGATGAATGGCTTCTTTAGTTGAGTGACCCAACATGAATTTGAATTGATTTTCAAAAATTGTCACACCCCTCCTCACCCTCGTCTCCACCACCCTCTACCAAACCTTCATAGTGAGGCAAAATATGAAAATCCTAAAAAATGATATTTCAACTATCATGTTTTTTTCTGGGTGATGAAGGAGAATGATATGTCGACATATCAACTCCAACTCAAGTTCAAGAAATTACGCAAGACTGGAGAACCTATTGGCTTGCCCGTGGCCAGTAATTGGAAGGTGGCAAATGAGCAGTTAATCACATTTATCTAACTATATAACATTTGCATTGTATATCATCCATCTAGCTCGATGTTCATAGTCATTCATTTCTAGCTAAACATTCTAGATACAATAACAAAGAAAGTATTCAAATAAGAAACGAGAATAACACAATTTTGATCGCATCTACTGCTTGCAAAGTTAAGATCATAGGCGCGAACACTCGGTCCTTATTGAAAAAATTGAAATTTCAAATCGCATTTGAGTGAGGGTTACAGTTGAAACATTCCATTCCAAGATCATCAATTTTGTATTTTAGATTAGTTGTTAGCAATCAAAAAATATAGGCATGCTTTATAATAACACATTTAGTAAAAAGACATTGATTTGAATTTGCAAAGCAGCCAAAAATATTGTTTTCAAGTCGAGTAAAGACAACATGTTGCCCCACAAGTGTTTTACTTCTCACTCCCCTTCACAAACCCCAATGCCACTATAGACTGCCTAAACTTTTTGCATTTAGACGAGTACATCAACATCAGAAGCAAATCTAGAATTTGAACTTTACGGGCTCAGATTTAGAGTCTTACCACAATTTTGCAACAATCCAACCCCTCAGTTTGAGTTTTAGCACCCCGTTCCTTGATTTGAGACTTCGCATTGGTTCATATAATGTTTTGGACTTGTTGGATGTTTAGTTTGGGACTCAAGGGTACTGTATATATGAGGTGACGAGTACATATGCAAGTAGAGGGGTTGTACATACGGGATTCATATGTGTTATTCCACACTTTAATTGTTATTTTCATGTCATGACGAAGTTGTGCATTATCACATGCTAGTATAATGTTATAGGCATCTCTCATATGCTAGTTTGACATTAAAAATTGCATGTATAACAGGTTACATGGTTGGACTTACTTAGCTATATACTTTACACATGTATATCTGTCAGTATATGTGGTTCACATATATTTGTGATATTTGGCACATAGTAGTCGCTTATTGTTCGATTTTAACTTACTCCTCGATTTTTATTATTACATATTATTTTTTTATGCTTCAGTTATCGTAGTAGTTGTTCTTTTCTTTAATATTTTCATCATGTGGCTTCTTCACTAATGTATACCCATTTTATAACTGCTTTAAAATACTTCTCTTAAGTCGAGGGCCATCAGAAACCTCTCTACCTTCACAAGGTAGGGATAAGGTCTGCTAACTCACCACCCTCCTAGACCCCACTTGTGGGATTACATTGAGTATGTTGTTGTTGGCACATGAGTTGTCTGTGTTGATTGATACAAACGTGTTGAGTTGTCCATGTTCTAATAAGGGAGGCCAAGAGACTCTAGATATGGCATGTGGATATGGATGTCATAAGTCATTGTTCCCTGATCAACACGAGTAGTGTGCGCACAAGTTCGACTCGAAACCGACGAGTTTTTGATTATATGTTATGGCATTTGAAAATGATTGTTATTGAGTAACGTTTGAGTCTTTATAATGCATTTGATTTGTAGACTCTTGTTGATGCATTTCTTTTTTTTTATATAATCGATGCATTTCATTTAAATGTTGAATATATGGACTGTGCATATCTATGTATGTCATGTTTTGAATATTTATCTCTTGTTATTGTGGTATTGCCATCTAGATACTGCACAGGGCTTAAAGTATTTTCGATACGAAACCTCGCCACTACTTTGTTGGTGACGGTCGATGATACTTATTGAATACGTGTTGGTGTACTCGTACTACACTTTTGCACTGTGTGAGCAAATACTTATCCGAGTACCTGCGCACTCGTTTGTGATCTTTGGAGTTGGTGTTGAGTTCCATTGGTGAACCTCCTACTTTGATCCTACGGTGACTAGTCTTTGTAGCTTTCTTTATAATATTTTCTTTCCAGATAGACTTGTAATATTCTGATTTAGTTGTACTTCCACTCCTAGTAGCTCATATATTTATTTTTTAAAATTGGTAATGTTGTATTCCTCGGCATTAAGGATATGTTGGAGACCTTCAAAAAGAAGCAAAAAGAGAGTAGGAGGAAGTGCGTTATTGTCTGTATAGTTTTCTAGAGCAAAGATCTAGCAACACATTTATTTTGTCAAAAGATTTTTGGCAATGAAAACCTCAATCTTCAAGCATGGGAACGTCTTAAATGCATGAACAACGCAGACATGACTTGTCATCGATACTCCTGGCCTTGTACACACCACTCAAAACACTATGGGAGTTGTCCATGGCCGAAGTCGCTACCTTAATTGCAAGAAGGGGGATGCTGAATAATCCAACATAGACCTCATAGTGGTTTTCGTGACTGATAGGTATAGTAATAAAGGCTTCCAAGGATGTTCCTGGCAACGTTAGGATTAATATAAGCATGTCACCAATCAGGACATCTAATCCTGACCTTGGTTCAGTTTCGACATGGCTGCTAATCCAGTACTGCGGGCTAGAGGGCGAAAACCATTCTTCCCAATCAGTAAAGCTCTAAGGCCCTATCTATAGTAAGGGGGCCTTTCTTACTCAGTAGAGCTGAACAAGATTAGACTAGTTTTGCTAAACTCATTCTCGAATGATTCATCGATGGAATCAGGCCTATGTGTATGAAAATTTCCCATGATTCCCCTTCTTTCTTTGACATAGGTATTGAAGTGCGCCTCTTCACAAGGGAGATTAAAGTGCAATGAAATTCCTTAAGAGTTGAATATGCTTTGTGAAGCATCGCATTTAGCGGTAATCTCCACATCAAAAATAAAGGCCATTAAGGATGTACTTGTTTTTACTTTTTTGGTTTACGTTATTCCCATTAAACTTTATATTTCAGTTTGGTTTAATGATTATTTATTGTTGATTGGTTTGCCTGAAGGGTAAGGTTTAGGTGCTATCGTGATTTAGTTGAATTGGGTCGTGACAACTTGAATTTTACTAGGTCTGAAATTGATTATATGTACTTATGTAGTGAATTTTCACACATACACTGAGTCCAAACCAAAGTTACTGGGTTCAGATGAACCCATACCTTACCCTCTACATCTGCCTCTGACAGTAATACTTCCATAACCTCCCTCCCTGCACAATTCCAACCTATATCTTCATCCTATGTCCTCCAGGTTGACTCACTCCATGAAGTCTCTCTTCCCCATTCTGAATCTCTCCAACATATATGGGCCTCTAATTTCCAGCATTTTGCATCTAGATGCTCAAGATTTTATCACAGTCGGAATCAGCCATAAGAAGATGAATACAGTTGAGCATAGATAACATAAGATCAGATCACTACTTTTAAGTATGGCTATACAGTGATGGTAAAACTTAAATATTAAGGTTGAAACTGGAGTAACGAGGGCAAGTATATGGCTTGAAACTTGGAAACAGTTGAGACTTGCTCGTGCATATTCTCAATTATATTGATTTTGCAGTCCCTCTTAACTTGGAGATTGACAACTCTTTTGTTTTTTGGCTGAAAAGGGAGAACTAAAAGGTTTGGGAAATCTAATTATCAGCTAGTAGTCAGTAACTCAGTTTTACCACGTACCAAACATAAATGCGATAAATGATACTGAACCGACCAAATACCCAACAGCAAATGCACATATACTGTGTTCTTTTGCATGGTAAAGGAATTAAGTAAGAAATAAAAGGCATACCCTTTTAGGACTTCAGAAGTTGCTCCTTCAAAACTAGAGATTAAGGTGGGCAGGCCAAAACAAGTTAAATAATCTGCACTGGCCAGAAACTGCTGCTGGTCGTTTCTGTCAATTAGATCAATTTCATCCTAAAAACAAAACAGAGTGTACTTCTCCAATAAATAAAAGAACTGTAGGTTAAATATGTACCATCAATCGAATCAGCTTTATTATAGGAAAGGAAAAAGAAAAGCAATTGCAAGAAGCACTGAAACCCTGGGCATAAAATAATTAACACAGTAATCTTGATTTTCTTTTTTCCTTCTGTAACAACCAACTGAAATTCCATTTTCATTTTAAGCTTCTCACAAAACCCGCGTCCTCTGTTTCTGTTTGAATATGGACCACAAGGTTCAAATGTTCTCTGTTTGTTCGTGCATACGCACACACACACCTACATATTGTTTTGAAACATAGGGAGTACAAGAACTAGTCAATTTTAGATGTTGGAAGAACTAGTCAATTTAAGATGTTGAATATTTTCCAGTTAGACTTTCCTCATTTAATATCATGAAGCACCACATATATGTATATATGAATAAACTTTCTTTTTCTTTAACAAGTAGAAATTTTAATAGAATAAGGAACCCAGAAAAGATCGCAAATTCGGGTACAGAACCCATATACTCAGCATTAGATCCAGTTCTACCAAGAAATGCCCCATTATCCAGCATCAACTACACATTAGTCCCCTTATTTCTAGATACGTTCCTTCTTGTGTGTAGGTTCTACATATTTTCCAGCTTCTTCGCTTTGTTGCTAAAATTAACTGCACATAAGAGTCTCCTTAGTTCTGTGTTTGTATTCAGGTACCTAAGGAATAGTCGAGGTGCGAGAAAGCTAGCCTAAACATCACTGTTATAAGCAAAGAGAAGTTCTATGCTTATATTTTCACTTCCCTCCTTCAGTTTGTCATTGTTTCCACTTATTTCTTGCCCACTCTACCTCAACTAAGTTAATGCAAATCTTACAATTGTTCTCATTCTGTTGGTTTAAACTGAATTAATTAAACTGCAAGAACATGATAAAGCAAAGAGAAAAGAAAGATAAAGATTAGCAAAAAGATAGAATTGAACAACCGGACAGGCATCTTTCGTGCATACAGCTCTACAAGAAAATTGACCCCCCTCCAATAGAAAAAGAAAGAATCTATATTGTTTCGTTGGGGGTTTCCGGGAAAAGACCATCGCATATTCCTCCAGTTCCTTATAAAAGATATTCAATCCATTAGAATAGAAGTTAATGAGGGTATTTATGTCAAGCAGATGTGTAGCTTCAAGTCAAGGACTTGCATGATAACATTTCAATGTGAAAAGGAATATGAAAGTGAAAGACACATTAAGATCCCTTATGTGACAACGGGGAAATTTTGGAGACAAAATTGAGTGCCAGGGTGTCCAAGAAGAACCTGAAGACGATGGCTAACATTTGAAATATGCATAAGTATCTTCTAGAGAGCGATGACAGATCGAAGCATCATGTCTGGTCAGTTCATTTAACTATAATACACAAAAAGACTACAAAAGGCAGGTTGGTTCATTCAATCCCCCAGAAAACTCTCAAACTTGTGGGCTGATGTCTGTTCATATCGTTTCTAGAGAGCCCATGGACCTAACCTTAGTCTAAACATTATTGGAATTGTCTCTGCAATCCTACATCCATGATTCCATGATTTGGAAGTGCGAAAGAGAGGAATCAGAACCTCATAAACAGAACCTGGTTCGATAACTCTATACTTAGTTACCTACTTCAAAAAAAATAACTCTATACTTTGCAGCCAAGCATGGAAAGCCCACTTAGTTAGGGAACTCAAAGATACTTAGGTAAATAGCAAGGTGCTCTTATCAACTATCATCAGAATTTCATGGAGAATGACCTAAATATTGACCTTTCGGTAGGCTGTACCATTTATGGGCCTGAATATGCAACTGTACAAAGCTTCCACTACATCACAAACTTGCAAAACCTAAAGATACCAAAATTACACTCTGCCAAGAGGAGATTATTACCAAAATTTTAATTTAGTATGTATAGTTACATAGAAAGAGGACCTACACCTGAAATATGCATTGTAAAAGCTTGCTAGTTTTATGGATAAGGAAATAGTACATATTGCCATCGATGAGTTCGAAGTAAAATAACTGATAAGAAAATAAAACCCAGCTTTCATTCACATTGTACTTCTCTTTCAATTTATATTGTTAAATGTTAATAATTCTAAGCAACAGACAATCCACAAATGTAGTCACTTGGTGAACAGGTTTTTAAAAAAAAAAAAATTATAAGCAAAGTAAAGATGAGAGACAGAGGGGAGTTTCTACAATAATGAACAAAAGAACTTGGCTCTAGGCACAAGATGGATACTGAGAAGAATAAACATGGTAGTTAGGAGACAAAAACAAAAGTTGGATAGACCTTCTCAAGTACTGAATTTCACTGTAATTGACCTGTGGACTGGTTCGTTGTTCCCAGCATCAACACTAATCAGTAGTTTGTAATCTAAAATTTCACAACCTTAGCAACAAGGCTTCTCTAATAAACAATTTAGAAACAGTGATCATCATAATTGCAAGATACCAATTATAAAGTCATAAACAAGAAAAGGGGTAGTAGTTCTTACAAATTGGCCAGAACCTCCAATGCCACGTGCTGTGTCTATATAGAGATGTCTCCCTAATATATTTACTTGAACTCTAATATATAAGCTCAGCAGTGTTGCAGACCACAGAGACAACACCATTCTTGTAAAACCTGGAAGATCACAAACACACAACAAGATAAGACAACTACTTCATGTCAAATTTCAATGCATGAACCCATTCTGCATACTTATAATTTTGAGTCTGTCCCATAGCTCGAGCTTCTGTGCAGCTGTTAGACTATTTGGCAGATCTTTTCCTTTCATCAATCTCTCTGTCAAGTGCGTAAGGTCCAATTCTTTTTCTATCTGACTACGTAAACATCGCACTACATGAGGCAATGTTGTTGAATCAGCTATTCTTTGAACGTTCTCAAAATGTGCCTTCACCCTACCGATCAAACAAAACCAGTTCATCCATTAATGACGTTAAGCATGACGAAACTCTTTAGAACAGATAATACACTCCAAAAAAATAAAAGCAAAAAAGAGAAATCTTAACTGGAATTTAATGAGTTCATCACTTCTCCTTTCCTGTTCGAGTTCTGTGTGAAGATCAGAGAGTTTTCTCCTATGTGTGTCATACAACTTATACAAAAAATACCCACTTCCCAGAACACCAAGTGTAACATATGCCTTTCTCCTATATCTTCTCCAAAATTCCCTATTCCAAGAAAAACAGAGTCAATACTGAATGATAAATCAATCAAATATGCCCGAAACACAAACTAGTTAAAGTCGACAGTATGCATTCCAATAAACCTAGAGTCAGAAACAAAATCCATTTTTTACATGTTACTTAATTAACATTATACTGATACTGTAAATCAATCAGATATGCCCGAATCACAACCTAGTTAAAGTCGACTGTATGCATCATCGATATGCATTTCAATAAACCTAGAGTCAGAAACAAAATTTAACTTTACATGTAACTTAACTAACATTATACTGATACTGTAAACTTCTCCCAGCTTGAAAACCAGTAGAGAAACAAATACATAACAGAAAAATGGAATTCGACTAACCACATTCAAGCAATTTGGTGTCGGTATCCACTGTTTGTTTCACCGGCCTTTGTTGCGAACAGAGGGTTTTGGCTATTTGATAGCTGCTTTGAAGTTTGAACTTCCAATTTCGAAATAGGCATGTGTGTTTGTTTGGTTGGAGCATTTAACAAAATAGCGGCTTCAATTATTAGTTACTTGTGAAAATAAGAAAAGAAATGAAAGTAATTTGTAGAGTTGAGAAAAATGAACCGAAGTAGGGGTAACTTGGGTAAAAATGGACCCAAACCAACTTGATTTTTATTTGGTTTGGTTTCACATTTTTAAAAATCTATGATATTTGATTTTGTTCAAAAAATATAATATATATAATTATATACACATAATGTTATTTTATGAACAGTTTTAAGGCGGGAATCAAGGTTGGAACAAGGAAAGAAAGGGTGATTGGAGAAACAAAGAGATATGGAAATGTCACGATCCGGTTTCTCAGGTCATTATGGCACTTACTATAACTCATCAGTAGGTAAGCCAACTTGTAACCTGGAACAACAAGTAACGGGTATAAGGGTAGAAATGAAGCAAGAATAAACAATTAAAAGAAATAACAGGAGAATAAAGCGGAAGCAACATATATACACAAAACAAAAATTACACTCCTAGAACCTGGAAGTCACAACTACAGAGCTACCACAAAAATGAGTACAAGTCCCAAAAGTGGACCATAAATAAACAGACTTGTCTCAAAATACAAAAGACTAGTCAAATAGTATTGAAGGAGATAGGTATGATCCAAGATGTCGTAAGTTCACCCTCGCCTCCAGATATTGCAACAACTAGCTTGAACTCAACATTAATAGTTGGTGCTCGGACCTACATCACGAAATAGATGCAAAGTGCAATATGTGTAAAAAAAAAAAATTGGTACTGTAACACTCCGAAAAACTAATGAACTAAGCTAGAGCCTAGTATGTAGTCTAGTAGCCTAATTAGGGCTAACATAAAGATAAGAGTCGTAAAATAACCTCCCCTACTTAGTACTAATGTTTTAGGACCTAAACATCACGGCATGACCCCCCCCCCCAAAGGACCCCTCAAGGTTCCTTGAGGAGGACCATAGGGCAGGCCAAAAAGCTGTCAAAAACAGCATGAACCACGAAAGGGCACCCACGAGCCATGAGTGGACTCACGCCCCATAGGTGGGGGTCGTGAGTCGAGGCTAGACCTCCCCCAAATCTCCAAAGTTTCAGTACCATTCCAGACTCGTGCAGTACGGTCCGTGGACCCACTCATGCACCGTGGGTAGGGTCTCGTGAGTGAGGTCTGGACCATAGCCAAAATGACAAGTCTCAGACCCAACCCACAAGTGACCAGTACGGTTCGTGGGTCCATCCATGCCCTATGGGTGGGGGTCGTAGATGGGGTCTGTCAGACTGTCTTAAATTCGGCCACAGGTGAATTAAATTAGGTAAGTTATATTTAATTATTTAAGGGTGGGGACGGTTTATATTAGTTATTTAGGCATATATAAGTAGTTATTAACTATTAACCAACTCTTTTAACACCTCATAACTCACAAGACTCAAAACATAACCTACTTTCCTCTCCAAAAATTCTCTCTCTAAGACTCAATTGAAGAACAAGAACAAGGTCAAGCTTAGGGTTCAAGGGACAGCTTCTTCTCTCCAATTTCGTGAAGGATCTCCAATCAAGGTATGGGAGTCTTGATTCAAGGAGAGCTTTCATCCATGAATCCCTTCAACTCTTAATTTCGAATTGGTAGAGTCTTCAAAAACTAGGGTTTTCAATCTAGCCATGGGTTCTTCGTAAAAATGATTTCAATGGGTCAATTGCCTTATATTATGGTTGATTTGTTGTTTAATGGTGATTTTTATAGTAAAATCCCCCATAAACCCATGAACTTCCACATGACCCCAATTTCATGAATTGTGATGGACGTATTGATGCAAGGTGAATACTATGAATTGTTTCTATGGTATTGTAGTGATTGAATCTTGTTTTATTTATGCCTAATGTAGTATTTCTAAGTGTGATTGTGATACATGATTCATGACCCTTGAGGGGTGAAATTATGAAGGTTTATGCATGTTGATGAAAGTTGTGTATGAACTTATGATTCGCTTTGAAAGTGAAGATCCTATGAGTATTGGGTAAATTGTGGTATTGTTGAAAGAACATTCTCCCCTTACCCTTACACATGCCTATGTATGAATTGTCTAGGATGATGATATTGTTGTTGTATTG
Source organism: Solanum acaule (assembly GCA_036250505.1). Classification (NCBI taxonomy): domain Eukaryota; kingdom Viridiplantae; phylum Streptophyta; class Magnoliopsida; order Solanales; family Solanaceae; genus Solanum; species Solanum acaule. The sequence continues at coordinate 12,722 of JAJOOR010013412.1, read as the reverse complement.
ATTGAAAGGCTATTCTCATGAAACACTATGAACATGATGTGAAAGGTTTACTCACATGTTAATGTTGATTCTAAGGTTAAAAGTCCATTCTCACCTAAATGAATCTATGAGCTATTTTATGAGTTGTATTGAATGAAGGGCAAGATATTCCTTCACACATGTAAATGCAATTAAAAGACTAATGATGTATAATTTGGGAAATAATGCTTAGCACCGAGTGGATATGGAAAATGAGGTAGAGACCCTCCCGTCAATACAATAGGTCGGGTTATCTAAATTATTCTCATGAGATGGAAGCTCTTCCGCCAATAAGGTCTGGTTTCTAGAAGCAATCTTCATATCCCTTAACTATGTGCCCACATAGGTCTTTAGCTAGTGGATTCACCTAAAAGCTATACATTTAGTTCTACCTTAGGCAAGTAGGACACCTTCTTTCGGTGTGGGGTTACACGATACCGAATTCCATGTAGCTCACATTGTCTATGTCGGTTAAGGCTATTTTCCCTACATGACAAGATAATGAATATGACATGAACTATACTTATGACTTCTTGATGAGCTTTACTTAGTAGGAGTGGGGGTATGAGACTTCACTTTTACATTGCACAAGTAGACTTTGAAAGGGATTATTGGATGGTTCTTTATGCTATAGTAATACATGAATGTATGCATGTATGTTGATTGGATTGTTGCTATGAATGACTTTCCTTATGTTCAAGTAATATACATGACTATTTCTTTATCTATGACTATTGATTATGATGAGGTCTAAAGATGATATGTATGACTAATGTGGCTTCAAGGGAGTACTTAGTATGGTTGATATTATGGGATACCAACGATACATAGCACAAGTATACCTTAGGGTTGCTAAGGTAATGGTTCTATTATGTTACAATGTTCTTACATGATAAATGTGATTATGACTTGTGTTCTACATTGAAAGTGCATGTTGATTCTCAAACTTGGCAAATGCATATTTTTCAACTAAAATGTCCTTTTTATCATATTTCAAGGATTTTTATGCATGCTTCCATACTTAGTACATATTTGTGCTAACCCCTATTTCTTCTACATTTACTATGAGTGTAGGTTCCGATCGTTGAGACGTACATCTTGTTTCAAGTGAGGCTTGGGGTGACTATCCCCTAAGCTTGGTGAGTCCTCAAGATTCGAGGACAAGACATTATCCATTTTAGCTTCTATTGTACTTTCTATTTTGAGACTTTGTTGATATAAAGGGCTTTGACTCTAATTGTATTCTCTATTGTACTAGATGGTGATTGAGACAAGGTCTAGACTCTTATTTTCATTTATGAAAAAGAAGTTGACTTCAATTGTAAAAGTTTTAAATTTTCTGCATCATTTCTATGACTTTATGTTTATGATTATGCTAAGGGCTTGTATGAGACCCCTTCGGGGTCAAGTACGCCGTGTTACGTTTAGAGGTACCCTGGGTCGTGACAAACTTGGTATCAGAGCATAAGATTTTGGGATGATTTTCAGGTTGATGTCTCATAAACCATGTCTAGTAGGGTCTTGTTCATGAGTGTGAAGCGCGCCACACTTATGAATGAGAGGTTGTAAGATGCTTAGAAAAGTTCACTTCATTCCTTACTCCTTAGTCGTGCTTTAGAGTTTTAACTCCATAAAGTCATTTTCCTAACCATTCTCTTGTGTTTATAGGCTATGAATACAAGAAGGCGAATGCAAGGTGAGTGGAAGAGGAGAATGTGAATGAGAGAGTTCCTCCCCAAGCCCCTAATGATGAAGGAGTTATGATCAATGTGGAAATAAGGACGGCTCTCCAAACATTGACTCAAGTCATGACGGCTCAAGGTCAAGTCGTGATAACTCAAGCCCAAGCTATGACGGCCCAAGCCAACTGAGATGTTGGGCCCTGTGTGAACCCTAGTGTGAGCACCATGGCTTCAAGGTTGAGAGACTTTGCAAGGATGAGCCCTCCTACATTCTTTGGTTCCAAAGTGGGGGAAGACCCACAAGAGTTTGTGGAAGAGATCTACAAGATAATTGATGCTATGGAGTTAACTCCAATGGAGAAAGCGGAGCTAGCCGCTTATCAATTGAAAGAAGTGGCTCAAGTATGGTATGCCCAATGGAAAAGGAATAGGCTGGTAGAGGCGGGTCCATAAATTGGGAAGTGTTCAAGAAAGCATTCCTTGATAGGTTTTTTCCCCGTGAGAAGAGGGAAGCCAAGGTGGAGGAATTTATCAACTTTCGTTAAGGAGGTATAGGTATTGAATAATATTCTCTAAAGTTCACCAAATTGTCCAAATATGCTCCATCTTTAGTGGCGGACCCTAAAGATGAAATGAGTAGGTTTGTAACGGGCGTGTCAAGTTTGGTGAGAAAAGAATGTCGTTCGGTTATGCTTCATGATAATATGGATATATCTCGTTTTATGGTGTATGCTAAGCAAATGGAGGATGAGAAACACCTAGACAAGAATAGAGAGGTAAAGAGGGCAAGGACCGATGATGGAAATTCTTCTAAGGGCAAGTTCGAGGGTCAAAGTAGACTAAGGTTCAAGAAGAGGTTTTCCAACCAAGGCTCCTCTAGTACTCCAAGGGTCAACAAAGATAGGGTGTCTAAACCTAAGCCTCAAGGAGGCAATAGTGGTGGATCTCTCATGGTAAGGCCTACATATGCCATGTGCGGTAAGAAGCATGATGGTAAATGTCTTGCCAACATGCGTGTGTGATATGGTTGTAGACAGAGTGGTTATCAATTGAAAGATTGCCCAACCCGTACGACCAAAGGGAGAGACTAGTGGTTCAAACTCCGATGCTCCCAAGAAGAACTGCTTTTATGCTCTGCAATCCTGAGGTGACCAAGAGAGTTCCCCGAATGTTGTGATGGGTATGTTGCAAGTCTTTTCTATTGATATTTATGCATTTTTAGACCCCGGTGCCACCTTGTTTTTTATTACACCTTTTGTGGCTATAAAATTTGAAATACTCCCTGATGTGTTAGAAGAACCTTTTTTGGTGTCTACCTCGGTTGGTGACTAAGTAGTGGTAAAAAGAGTTTATAGAAGTTGTCATATTTCTTTGTCCCATAAAGTTACCTTGGTGGATTTAGTGGAGTTAGACATGTTATATTTTGATGTGATTTTGGGTATGGGTTGGTTGCATGCATGTTATGTCTCTATTGATTATAGGACTCGGGTAGTAAAGTTCCAATTCCCAAATGAGTCTACTTTAAAGTGGAAGGGGGGAAATTCTATCCCTAGAGGTCAAATTGTTTCTTGTCTCAAAGCTAGGAAAATGATCTCCAATGGGTGTATTTACCATATTGTTAGGGTTATGGATGTTGAGTCCAAGGTCCCTTTTTTAGAGTCGGTCCCCGTGGTGAGTGAGTTTTTGGAATTCTTTCCCGATGACTTGCCCGACATTCCTCCCAAATGGGAAATAGACTTTGGCATTGATCTCTTGCCGGATACTCAACCCATATCCATTCATCCCTATAGAATGGCTCCGGCCGAATTGAAAGAATTGAAGGAGCAACTCAAGGACTTGTTAGACAAGGATTTTATTCAACCAAACATCTCTCCATGGGGTGATCCGGTATTGTTCATAAAGAAGAAAGATGGGTCCCTTAGGATGTGTATTGGCTATCTCCAATTAAGCAAGGTGACTATAAAGAATAAGTATCCTCTTCCTAGGATTGACGATTTGTTTGATCAACTCCAAGGGGCTAACTAATTCTCCAAAATAGATCTTCGTTCGGGTTACCATCAACTAAGGGTAAGAGGGGTTGACATTCCCAAGATGGCCTTTAGGACCCGGTACGGTCACTTTGAATTTGTGGTGATGTCATTGGGGTTAACCAATGCCCCGACGGCATTCATGGATCTAATGAATAAAGTTTTTAGGCACTATCTTGATATGTTTGTGATAGTGTTTATTGATGACATTTGATCTACTCAAAGAATGAAAATGACGACATGAACCATTTGAGAATTGTATTGCAAGTGCTCAAAGACCACCAATTGTATGCAAAGTTTAGTAAGTGTGAGTTTTGGCTAAGGTATGTAGCCTCATATTGTGTCAAGTAAGGGTATTGAAGTAGATCCTAAGAAGATGGATGAGGTCAAAGGTTGGCCTAGACCTCTAACTCCTACCGTTATTAGAAGCTTTTTGGGTTTGGCCGGTTACTATAGGAGGTTTGTTGAGGGTTTTTCCTCCATTGTTTCTCCGTTGATGGATTTGACTCAAAAGAAGGCTAAGTTTTAGTGGTCGGAAGCTTGTGAGAAAAGCTTCCAAGAGTTGAAAGATAGACTTACTTTCGCTCCGGTGTTGACCTTACCCGAGGGTACCGATGGGTTTGTGGTGTATTGTGAAGCTTCTCGAATGGGTTTGGGATATGTCCTTATGCAACATGGTAAAGTGATTGCATATGCTTTAAGGCAACTTAAGATCCATGAAAAGAATTATCCGACCCATGATCTTGAATTAGCGGCGGTAGTGTTTGCTTTGAAAATATGGAAACATTATCTATATAGGGTGCATGTTGATGTGTTCACCGATCACAAGAGTCTTCAATATATGTTTAGCCAAAATGACTTGAATCTCCAACAAAGAATGTGGTTAGAGCTTTTAAAGGATTATGACATTAGTGTCCTTTACCACCCCGGGAAAGTCAATGTAGTTGCGGATGCCCTAAGTCGATTGTCCATGGGTAGTGTGGCTCATATAGATGATGAGAGGAATGAACTAGTTCGTGATGTACATAGGTTGGACCGATTAGGTGTCCAACTAGTGGATTCCACTAAGGGTGGTGTCATGGTCCATCATGGTTCCAAATCCTCCTTTGTGGTTGATGTGAAGTCTAAACAAGGCCTTGATCCCATATTAATGGAGTTGAAAGAATCGGTACTCAACAAGTCCATTGAGGCTTTCTCCCAAGGGGAAGATGGGGTGCTTAGGTACCAAGGTAGATTGTGTGTTCCGGATGTTGATGGCTTAAGGGAGCAAATTTTAGAAGAGTCTCATGGTTTGCGGTATTCTATTCATTCGGGAGCCATCAAGATATACCGTGACCTACGAGAAGTCTATTGGTGGAATGGCATGAAGAAGGGTATAGTGGTTTTTGTAGCCAAGTGTCCGAATTGTCAACAAGTTAAGGTCGAACACTTGAGACCAGGAGGCTTGTCTCAAGATATAGATATTCCTACTTGGAAGTGAGAGGATGTGAATATGGATTTTATTGTGGGGTTGCCTCGTACTCGAAGGCAACATGATTCTATTTGGGTCATTGTTGATAGAATGCGAAATCCGCCAACTTTATTCCCGTCAAGATTTCATTTTCGACGGAAGACTATTCCAAATTGTACATCAAGGAGATAGTGAAGTTGCATAGGGTTCCTCTATTTATTATATCGGATCGGGGTACTCAATTTACTTCACATTTTTGGAAGGCATTCCAAAAAGGGCTTGGTACTAAGGTCAAGCTTAGCACGACCTTTCATCATCAAACGGATGGTCAAGTGAAACACACCATTCAAACCTTAGAGGATATGTTGAAGGCGTGTGTCATAGATTTTCAAGGTAATTGGGATGACCATCTACCGTTGAAAAAGTTTTCCTACAACAATAATTACCACTCAAGTATTGCCATGGCTCCGTTTGAAGAACTATATGGTAGGAGATGTAGATCTCTGGTTGGTTGGTTTGAGGTAGGTGACATTGCTCTAATTGGTCCCGAACTAGTCTATGAGGCTATTGAAAAAGTTCGACTAATTAGAGAGAGGTTGAGGATGGCCCAAAGTCGGCAAAAGTCTTATGCTGACAATAGAATAAGGGATCTAGAATTTGAAGTTGGTGATTGGGTCTACTTGAAAATCTCACCTATGAAGGGTGTGATGAGGTTTGGCAAGAGAGGGAAACTTAGTCCCCGGTATGTGGGCCCTTATCAAGTTTTGAAGTGTATTGGGAAAGTAGCCTATGAGCTAGACTTGCCAAATGAATTGGCTCTGGTTCACCCGGTATTTCATGTTTCTATGCTTAAGAAGTGCATTGGTGATCCGGTATCTATCATTCCTTTAGAGGGTTTAGGAGTAGATGAGAACCTTTCCTATGAAAAGATTCCGGTAGAGATTCTAGACCGACAAGTTAAGAGGTTGAGAAACAAAGAAGTAGCTTCCATTAAGGTTCTATGGAGGAATCACTTAGTTGAGGGTGTTATATGGGAAGCCGAGGCCGATATGAAGTCCCGCTATCCTCATCTTTTTCCTTCTACTCTTATTCAAACTTGAGGTAAGTAGTTTTCTTGAGTTTGGTGTTTTGGAAGTCATATGTGCTATGAGTGTTCTTTATGATTTCCTTATGATATGCATGTTCTTGTGAGAGTTAATAATTTAGCATAAATTGAGTTTTCATAATTTATATGTTTCTCATGTTGATTTTCACTTTGGTATGATGATTGCATATTTGACTTCATGAGATGATTTGATGAACATGCTTAGTTATGTTTATGATGAACATGCTTAGTTATGCTTTTGATGAAATGGCATATTGGCTCCATAATGTTGTGTTGAGCTTGCTTTGAATTGGAGGAGGTAGTTCCTCCTATGTTTATGTGAATTGATGAGTTTCATGCATATGGGGTTGGTGGATATAGTTCTTACTTCCTTGTGTTGCATGACCATGTCTTGAGATGGAGTTGAAGTTTCCTCCTTTTTCATAGTGCATGAAGTGAATAGGGCATTTGTAAGTTGTGCATATTTTTTTATTTGATATTTCATTCATGATGGGCTGCTAGTCTTGAGTTTCTAAATTAGTTTGGTGTCTAGATCATCATTCGAGGATGATTGTTCCCAAGGGGGAGATAATGTAACACTCCGGAAAACTAATGAACTAAGCTAGAGCCTAGTATGTAGTCTAGTAGCCTAATTAGGGCTAACGTAAAGATAAGAGTCATAAAATAACCTCCCCTACTAAGTACTAATGTTTTAGGACCTAAACATCAAGGCATGACCCCCCCAAGGGTCCTTGAGATGGACCATAGGGCAGGCCAAAAAGTTGTCAAAAATAGCATGAACCACGAAAGGGCACCCACGAGCCATGAGTGGACTCACGCCTCGTAGGTGGGGGTCATGAGTCGAGGCTAGACCTCCCCCAAATCTCCAAAGTTCCAGTATCATTCCACGCTCGTGCAGTACGGTCCGTGGAACCACTCATGCCCCTTGGGTGGGGTCTCGTGAGTGAGGTCTGGACCATAGCCAAAATGACAAGTCTCAGACAACCCACGAGTGACTAGTACGGTCCGTGGGTCCATCCACGCCACGTGGGTGGGGTCATGGATGGGGTCTGTGAGACTATCTTAAATTCGGCCAAGGGTGAATTAAAATAGGTAAGTTCTATTTTAATTATTAAAGGGTGGGGACGGTTTATATTAGTTATTTAGACATATATAAGTAGTTATTAACTATTAACCAACTCTTTTAACACCTCATAACTCAAAAGACTCAAAACATAACCTACTTTCCTCTCCAAAAATTCTCTCTCTAAGACTCCATTGAAGAACAAGAACAAGGTCAAGCTTAGGGTTCAAGCGACAACTTCTTCTCTCCAATTTCGTGAAGGATATCCAATCAAGGAATGGGAGTCTTGATTCATGGAGAGCTTTCCTCCATGAAGCTCTTCAACTCTTAATTTCGAATTGGTAGAGTCTTCAAAAACTAGGGTTTTCAATCTAGTCATGGGTTCTTCGTAAAAACGATTTCAATGGGTCAATTGCCTTATATTATGGTTGATTTGTTGTTTAATGGTGAGTTTTATAGTAAAATCCCCCATAAACCCATGAACTTCCCCATGACCCCAATTTCATGAATTGTGATGGGTGTATTGATGCAATGTGAATACTATGAATTGTTTCTATGGTATTGTAGTGATTGAATCTTGTTTTATTTATGCCTAATGTAGTATTTCTAGGTGTGATTGTGAGACATGATTTATGACCCTTAAGGGGTGAAATTATGAAGGTTTATGCATGTTGATGAAAGTTGTGTATGAACTTATGATTCGCTTAGAAAGTGAAGATCATATGAATATTGTGTAAATTGTGGTATTGTTGAAAGATCATTCTCCCCTTACCCTTACACATGCCTATGTATGAATTGTCTAGGATGATGATAATGTTGTTGTGTTGATTGAAAGGCTATTCTCATGAAACACTATGAACATGATGTGAAAGGTTTACTCACATGTTAAAGTTGATTCTAAGGTTGAAAGTCCATTCTCACCTAAATGAATCTATGAGCTATTTTATGAGTTGTATTGAATGAATGGTAAGATATTCCTTCACACATGTAAATGCAATTAAAAGACTAATGATGTATAATTTAGGAAATAATGCTTAGCACCGAGTGGATATGAAAAATGAGGTCGAGGCCTTCCCGTCAATAAAATAGGCCGGGTCATCTAAATTATTCTCATGAGACGGAAGCTCCTCCGCCAATACAATAGGTCGGGTTTCTAGAAGCAATCTCCCTATCTCATAACTATGTGCCCACATAGGTCTTTAGCTAATGGATCCACCTAAAAGTTATGCATTTAGTTCTACCTTAGGCAAGTAGGACACCTTCTTTCGGTGTGGGGTTACACGACACCGGATTTCATGTAGCTCACATGGTCTATGTTGGTTGAGGATATTTTCCCTACATGACAAGATAATGAATATGACATGAACTATACTTATGACTTGTTGATGAGCTTTACTTAGTATGAGTGGGGGTATGGGACTTCACTTTTGCATTGCACAAGTAGAGTTTGAAATGGATTATGGGATGGTTCTTTATGCTATAGTAAGACATGAATGTATGCATGTATGTTGATTGGATTGTTGTTATGAATGACTTTCCTTATATTCAAGTAATATACATGACTATTTCTTTATCTATGACTATTGATTATGATGAGGTCTAAAGATGATATGTATGACTAAAGTGGCTTCAAGGGAGTACTTAATATGGTTGGTATTGTGGGATGCCAACCATACATTGCACAAGTATACCTTAGGGTTGCTAAGGTAATGATTCTATTATGTTACATTGTTCTTACATGATAAATGTGATTATGACTTGTGTTCTACATTGAAAGTGCATGTCGATTCTCAAACTTGGCAAATGCATACTTTTCAACTAAAATGTCCTTTTTATCATATTTCAAGGATTTTTATGCATGCTTCCATACTTAGTACATATTTGTGCTAACCCCTATTTCTTCTACATTTACTATGAGTGTAGATTCCGATTGTTGAGACGTACATCTCCTTTCAAGTGAAGCTTGGGTTGACTATTCCCTAAGCTTGGTGAGTCCTCAAGATTCGAGGACAAGACATTATCCATTTTAGCTTCTATTGTACTTTCTATTTTGAGACTTTATTGATGTAAAGGGCTTTGACCCTAATTGTATTTTCTATTGTACTAGATGGTGATTGAGACAAGGTTTAGACTCTTATTTTCGTTTATGAAAAAAAAGTTGACTTCGATTGTAAAAGTTATCAATTTTCCGCATCATTTCTATGACTTTATGTTTATGATTAAGCTAAAGGCTTGTATGAGACCCGGGGTCAAGTATGCTGTGTTACGTCTATGGGGTACCCCTGGGTCGTGACAACTCAGTAGGCATCATAGGCTGACTAAGAAAGAAGAGTAAAGACGGTATGAAAAGCGAGAATTAAACGTAATAGAGGTCAAAAGAGCAGAAGTCTAATTGAAATGCACACGAGTGTAGAAAAAAACTGAAACAAAGCAAGAAAATAGCTAAGTAAAAACCCAACTGACCCCATAAGCCCAGAAGGTACACTCAAGTGCAAGTTTAAATAAAAATCTAAACGGACCCTCATAAGCCCGACAGGTGCATAGAAGAACTAGAACTATCAAGAACAGAACCATATGAATCCATATTCGGAGAGTGTGTAGCCTAGACCTCGAATTGGGGATAGGCCTCCCAAATGTAACTGATAAAGTCTAGTTGATAAATACCAACTCCGTAGAGGATAATTAGTCCAAATCATGGACTACAACTGAAGATCATTTATAGTTGTCGTGAAAGATTTCATGCCAAATCATTATCATAGTTCCATTGTCTAAGGCCTATTGGCTCCAAAACAAGCATGTCTAAGGGAAGCACTAGGTTATACCTAGATTAAGGTCAAACATGCTTCCAATAAAAACCATAACAATTACAACACATGTCACAAGGTAAGATGATCGCAAACAACATGTTAACAGTAAGCCTAAAACATGATATCTAACTAACTAAGCATGACTAGCTACCCAACCCAAATGCACACAAATCAATATGCATTTACATTCTCGAGATCAATCTAAAGGACGGAAAGCCATAACCTACCTCAAAGTAGACCACATGCTCCAAATTGACAATTTCAGAGTCTTTTCCTTTCGGACTTCTAAACGCTGCCACACTATCAAAAATAGACTCACAACATCAAAATGGTTGTTTAGATACCAATATCATAATTATGAAAGATAGATCCAAAATTGAATAAAAAAATGAGAATATGGGACCTACGTTGGGAATCCTGAAATTAACTCTAGCAAAAGTCCATTTAAGCTCCTCAAACTTGTAACCCAAAATAAGACACAATTCTGGCTCAAAACACAACCAAACAATAACATGCATGAATTCACTAACTTAACCACAAAAAAGGGCTAGACAACCCCTTAGGTCGAAATTTACCTCCGAACATCACCCTCACGTAAGACTCTGAAACCTCCAACACAAAGCCTCAAACTCCCCGAATGCACAAGACTTGAAATCACCTAAATCGGACTCCCAGAACTCAAGAAAATGAAGAATGGAGTTCAAATCTTTTGATGGTTCGGGACTGGTCTTTTAAATAAAAGACTAGTCAAATGGGAATCAGAACGCGGTAAGGGGGTTTATGATCGCATAAGTCCACTCAACTTAGCCTTCATGAACGTGGAGAACAACTCGCGATCGCAAAAGGCAACTGCCCAAGCCTCCACGAATGTGGCAGGCTTCCCGTGAACGCGCAAGGCAACAAGATCAGGCCTTTGCGAACGTGACTTGGCCTCACGTACGCGGATACCAATCCCCTTGGCCTTTGTGAATGCAGACCACTACCTACAAATGCGAAGAACAATTTAGGCATGCATCAGCTGATGCACATCAACTCGTTTTGGCCAAGTTCAAAATCTTTGATGGGGTGCTAAAGATTCATTCGGAACCCCGTGCACGCAAATGAAATATGCTACCTCGATAAATTTAGCATCCTGAACCCAATAGAGTTGTTAAAACTTTTAACCGAAGTTGTCTCAATAAAAAGTGGATCACACATCCAAGCTCTATTTTAAGTCAAATTCTACAAGGGGACTCGAGATAAGCCCAAAAGCCTCAGAATTCACACCAAGGGTCCTTCTAGACCAAATTCGACATTCTAAAGCAGACAGAACTATTAGAATTGGATTTCGAGTTTGTTTTCTTGAACTTTTGACCGAAGTCAATCGTTCAAGTTCTAGAAGCTCCAAAACATGAAAAGCTGCATAAAATCCAAAAGAACGAGTAAGTGATCGAACTATTAGTCCTAATAAGTGATAAATGACTTGACTTTGCTATAGGAACACTCTAAATGATGAAAATAAGGCAATAATATAGAATTGACCCGAAAGATCATTATAGGAAAATTAAGGGACTGTTATAGAGAGTGGAGTGATTGAAATAATGATTGGAAGGATAGTGACAAAAAGAGGGATTGATATGTACTTCCACATTATAGGCCCAAACCTAAAGTATCAATTGTCAACCCTGAGAGTTATTAGATGGTACATATGTTTGCCTTGATTCTTAATAATGTTGAGGGATCCGACAAAGGGCTTAGAGAAATGAAGAATGCATTCTCTTCTTTGAATCAAACAATCACTTATCACTCCATTTCCATCAAACAACTTCAAGCTCAAATGAACCAGATTTCACTTATTAAAATATGAGACAAAAGGGAGAACTCCCAAGTGACAGGAATCCTAAAAATGACAATTCTCATCGCATGACTATTGTTACAAGAAGTGGTAAGATGGTATGGAGAAAGGTAAGAAAGGAGGATGAGACTCGTGGGATTAATGACAAGAAAAATTCAAAAGTTGAGAAGTCTACTTCCGAGGGGATGTTGCACATTGATGAACTAATATTGGTTGATGATGAAATTGAAAGTGAGATCCCATTGAATGTTGAAGAGGGAGAGAACAGAAAAAATGACACGACTCTACACATTTCTTAGCCTCCACTAAAAATTCCCCCACCTTTCCCTCAAATATTGGTAAATATTCCATTGGAGGACACTTTTACTTGAAATTACTAGGTATGCAAAATTCATGAAATATTTAGTGACCGAAAAGTGGAGATAGACTTTGAGGTGATAGAAATCTCGCACCATTGTAGTGTGATCATGTCAAGTAATATGGTGGTCAAGAGAAAGATTTGAGGGCATTCAGAACCTGTTTGGTTTTGACCAAGGCTTTTGACTTAGTTTTACTATTTTAGCTTAAAACTAAGTGCTAATAAGCACTTTTTATGTCACGACCCGATTTATCAAGTCATGATGGCACCTACTATAACCCACCAGCAGGTAAGCCAACCCGTAACCCGGAACAACAAGTAATGGGTCTGAGGGTAGAAATTAAACAAGAGTAGGCAAATAACAATATAAACAGGCGG
>JAJOOR010013411.1:0-34648 GCA_036250505.1 Solanum acaule | reverse complement strand
GCACAATTTACGAAATAAGAACAAGTACTAAATACAAATAAATTTAGTTCTATAATAGTCCAATTGCAATTAAAATAACTAATTTCAACATCCAATAAACAACAACGTTGTTACTAAAATCAACTCCCCAACGTTGAGACTCACAGGACAGATCACTTCATGTTGGGATCTCTTTGTGAGATTATTTGAAGCACCCTTCTCTGAAGTTCATGGCTTCACCCGTAAAGCAATAGACCCTTGCTTTGCATCACTTCATCGCTTTAAACCACAAAACGATGACTTTTAATGACACTAGTGATTAGTAGAAGTTAGGTACCAAACACAATACATGAGCGGAAACCTCTGAAGCTGATATCCTTACAAGTTACAACAGATTAGAAAGTAGAAATTGATGTCAAATATTTGAAGTTGGACTATCTTAACTACATCACCATGTATATTTTATCCAACTTTGGGATAAACTCCAGCTAGGTATCAAATATAAATAGCATACCACAAAACACAGCAGCACTACATCTCAATCCCAAGCTATATGGGTCAGCATAAGATTCATCATCAATAATTCGTAGAAAAAGTAGTGATTCACAAACCTCGGGGCTAGACTGGGTCTGTTTCTGGGTCATATCAAGTTTCGATTTCTCCAACGTAACTGCACCAAAAGCACCATATTTTCCCCCTTTCATTACAGGGGTGAACATATTCGTAGCGGAGGAAGAGGACGATGATGGAGAATCAACCGACGGTGAAGCTTGAAAGCACCGCTCCAAACCGGCAATGGCATCGCCGTCGATCACCGGGGAAGTCGATGCCCTAATTACGTTAATTTTACGGAGCTTCCGGCCGACCCCTAGAACTGGTCGCCGGATAACTATGGCCGGAAATAAGGGTTTAGTGGAAGTAGGGAGCAGTTGGGTATTTATGGGCATGATTTGAGCGGTTTGAAAGACAGAGTGAGACATTTGTGGGTATTGGTTGTCAAAGTTTTGTGTTATTGAGTGTTGAGATAGAGAGAGAGAGAAAATTTCCCTCTGCTCCAAAGAGAGGGAAGGAAAAATGAAGGAGCTGAGGTTTTGATAGAATGGCGGAGAGAGACACAAACCCAATCCAGAGAGTGAGTCCACTCGGGTCAACTCGCCCAACTTCCTTTCTCTTCCCCACCGGGACGTTTGATCGATTTATTATTTTAATAAAGGAAAAAGGGTTTGATATAATTTTCAACTTTATTATTTAGAGTTGATATACTATTGTTATTAAAGTGGTTCATATATACTTCTATTGTTATATAAATGACTCACATATACTCGTTTCCTCTAATAGAAGTGAAAATTAATTTTTTTTAATTATTTAATTATCTTTTTGAAAAAAAATATAATCCATATAAGTATATTTGATCCTCCTCACACATATTTTTTTAAAATTTTTTGTTTCAACGACTAATTTAAATTTATTATTTTGATGGTCAAATTTTTTTATGTTTAACTAATTTTCTTGTAAAATTTATTATAGATGCCCCATTTTTTTTTATTCCTACAAATACAAAAACTAAATTATAATATAGCCACAAAAAAATAGTTTTAAATTTTTTCTTTACACTAAAGAATGAAAGAAAATAAAGAATAAGAAACTTGACTAATGTTAATAAAAGAAGTCAAAAAATAATTTTTGTATGAAAAAGATTAAAATATATCTCGAACTTTGCTAGAAGAATCATATATATACCCTTACATGATTTTGTAAACAATTTAAAGTCAAAAAAAATAATTTTAAAACTAATTTTTTCACTTCCATCAGATGAAGGGTATATGTGAGCTCCTTTTTTAACTGTTTGTGAGTCATTTGTATAACGGTAAGGATATATATGAGTCACTTTCTTAACGAGTGGTATATTAGCTTGTCACGCCCTGAGCCTACACCTTGGGTGTGGCCGACACTCGAGAACCATTGCTGGCCCTAAGCGAACCCTTAACCTGGCTTACTTACTCAGCGGAAAACTTTACTCAAGATAAATACTTTAAAACAAGTAAACTGAATTGCTCAAAATATAACTTTGAATGTATTATAATAACATTCACTGCCAAAGTGGCAACTCAAATCTCAACTTATCTGAAAAGGAAAAGTAAAGACTCATGAGCTAACATCACTAACTCTGTCTATGAAGCCTCTAAACAACTGAGATGGACGTCGGGACAAGACCCACGACATCCTAATGAACTAAACTATTGAAAGCAATAAAAAGGATCCTCCGAAAAGCTAGGAGGCCCACCAACTGACTCTGAGTGCTCAACTGGATCAACGAGGCGTTAGATGCTAATCCTGGTTACCTGCGTCTGCATCATAATAAGATGCAGGCTAACTGACATCAGTACATTGAATGTATGAGTATATGCGAGTTGGAATGTTAAACATAACTTAAGCTTGAAAAGAATCTGAACGAAACACTTACCTTGGCTTTACTCAACTCCTGAATAACTTAACTCAATATAAAGTAATAAAACACATCCAATCTATAGAAAGCTTTTAAAACAGTAGAAAACAACTTAGTTCGTTAAAGAAAATGCAATAACAAACTCAACTTTACTCATAAAATAAAGTAATATAGTTTCTATGGGAGTGTCTCTAATCAACAACCACCACTATGAGCCTAAGTGGTGATACATCGTCTTGCCCACGCTGCCAGAACTGTCCTATACTTTGTCGTCATATAGAACGCTTAACTAAATGGATCCACTAGTCTATGCTAAAAGCATCTTAAGGAATCATCTAAAAAGTATGATCATTTACTACTAGTGATGGCTACATAGTTTATGGAGACGTGAGTTATCTGAACTCAAACTCGTCCCCATATCGGTGTTCAATACTACTCCCAAAATATACTTAGCTCATATATTTGTAAAAACAAAACTCTTTCTTTGGTTTGAGATAATTACTCAAAAACTTAGCTTAAAAGCTCTATTGGAAATCTCAGTTTTCTTTCTTGCTCAAATGTGAAAACATTTTAACTCTTAGGAATACTTAGTTCCCGAATAATCTTTGAAGAATGAACTTTACTCTTACTCTTTACTGAAAACTAGCTCAAAGGCTCTTTTGGAAATCTCAGTTTCCTTTCTTGTTTAAATGTGAAAACATTTACTCTTTGGAAATACATAGTTCCGATGTACTCTTTTAAAGAAATGCACTTCAAACTTTACTCTTTACTCAACTCAAAACTTAACTCTTAAAACAAAGTAAAAACATTTGTAAAAGACTTTTGGAAAACTTTATGAACTTCTCTTAACTTGACTCTTGACTTCTCTCGACTTGACTCTTAACTTCTCTTGACTTGACTCTTGACTTCTCTTGACTTGACTCTTAACTTTCCTTGAATTGAATTATTGATTCAAGGATTGTGATTTGTGATAAGAAAGATCTCATGATGTTTAGGAATAATTTTAGATAGCTAAGCATGAGAAATGATTAAGAAATCATTGCCTGGAAATTAGTCTGCGACGCGGAGGTGTATTTAAATTTTGGTCACGAAAATAATTTTTGAGGCAGAACGGTCCGTGACCGCTCCGCGACGCGAAAAGAATTTTTGCGAAATTTTGGGACAGGTTCGCGACGCAGACAAGGGCACCAGATTTGCCCGACTTTTTCCTTCTTCATTTTCCAGTCCCAATTCACCTAAACTCGACTATTCTTCTCAATTTTTCTTTAGATTCAGATACCCAACATATGTACCCATGAACCTAACTCATAACAACTCTAAAACTCGACGTAAAGATCTCATAAACTTCTCAATTCAGCCCAATTCAAGAACGAAAAACAAATTCAAGAATACCATTCAAGATTCATCAACTTTCAACTTTCTAGAACGAACTTCGTTGAAATAAACGTGATTGGCGTGAGGGTGAACGAACCCAACGCTATGAAAGACTCACATACCTCATAGGGATCACCCCTTGATGAAATCCATGATCAAACTTGAACGATCTTGACGAATCTTGCTTCTTCTCCTCTTTTCTCCTCTTCTTTTCTCTTCTCTCAAAACCCTAACTCTTTTTGGAAAAGCGTAAACTGACCAAGTTCAGTTTAGACCCTAATTAAACTCCTAAAAATGAATTAAAATAATTAGGAAAGGAAAAGACTAAAATACCCTTCCAAAATCCGAATTAGACTTTCCTTATTTGAACAACCCAACTTCCAATGGGCATATCTCACTAATACGAACTCAGAATAGCGCCAACTTGGCGGCGTTGGAAAGATTATTCCAAGATATTTCCTACGATATCTGGAAACACACCTAACTCATCCTGAGCTAGGAGTTATGGTCATTTGAAGTTGACCAAAAATCCAACTTAACATACTTAACAAATTTTCCAGATTTTTATATTCTTTCCAAAAATGACTATTTCCACTTTTTAACTTCTTTCTAGTTACGGGGTGTTACAATATCTTCCCCTTGGGAACATTCGTCCTCGAATGAGCTTACTCTTAGTAGGCTAAGGGTGTAACATCTAACATTCAGTTCAAACACCCAACAAGCAATGCAAATACAACATGTAATCTCATAAGTTAAAAGAGTACTAAGAAGAGAATTAGTACCTTGATTTGAAATTTCTCTGATTTCAAAGAGATGTGGATATCTCTTCTTCATATCTTCCTCAGCTTCCCATGTAGCTTCCTCAACAAACTGGTTCCTCCAAAGAACTTTGACTGATGTTACTTCCTTAGTCCTCAACTTTCGAACTTGACGATCTAAAATCTGAACCGAAATCTCCTCATAAGATAAGTTATCCTTGATACCAATATCTTCGGTTGGTATGATAAGTGAAAGATCTCTCATGCACTTCTTCAACATGGAAATGTGAAAAAAACCGGATGAACCGCGGCCAACGCTTGTGGTAGCTCTAACTCATAAGCTACATTAACTACCCTTTTCGATATTCTGTAAGGACCAATATACCGGGGACTAAGTTTCCCCTTCTTACCAAATCTCATAACACCTTTCATGGGTGAAACTTTAAGATATACCCAATCATCTACTTCAAACTCTAACTCCCTTCTCCTAACATCAGTGTAGGATTTCTGACGACTCTGGGCTGTTTTCAATCTCTCTTGAATAACTTTCACTTTCTCTATAGCTTGACGAACTAAGTCTGGTCCTATTAACCTAGCTTCACCAAATTCAAACCATCCAATAGGAGATCTGCATCTTCTCCCATAAAGAGCCTCATATGGAGCCATTTGGATGCTTAGCATGGTAACTATTATTGTAAGCAAACTCAATGAGAGATAGGTGATCATCCCAATTACCCTTGAAATCAATCACACAATCTACCTTGATACCTCAAAACACTATCTCCCCCTTGTTCAAAAGCCATCACTTTTTGCTTATGAACACTTGCCTTTAATTCAAGCAATAAAGGATCTTGGTCTTACTTATCTTTTACTTCTGACACTAATGATGATTCAGACCCATTCATCACAACTACTCATCCTTCTATGGAATCCATTAGTCGAGCTCCTAGCCTTGCAAGTCTATGCACCTCTTTTGCTAACTCTTTCTTACCTTCCTCAAAATGGGCGTACTACCCATAAACAACCTGCTCAAGGCATCAACAACAACATTAGCCTTTCCTGGGTGATAAATAATACTTATGTCATAATCTTTGAGTAATTCTAACCACCTTCTCTGTCTGAGATTAAGTTCTTTCTGACTAAACACATACTGATGACTCTTGTGATCGGTGAACACATCCACATGAATAACATAAAGATAATGGCGCCATATTTTCAAAGCAAATACTATGGAAGCCAACTCTAGATCATGAGTTGGGTAATTCTTCTCATGAACTTTCAATTGTCTGGAGGCATAAGCTATAGAGCCTCTTAACACTTACCTGCCTAAACCAAGCAAGATTCAAGAAGAAATCCATTACCAGCAAGATACAACTTTGCCATTCTGCATTAACACACAACCCAAACCAACTCTAGACGCGTCACAATATACGACAAAACCTTGAGTACCTTCTAGTAAGGTCAACACTAGGCCAGTAGCCAACCTCTTCTTCAATTCCTGAAAGCTTTTCTCACAAGCTTTAGACCATTGAAACTTTACTGTTTTCTAAGTTAACTTGGTCAAAGGGGGATGAAATAGATGAGAACCCCTCTACGAACCTTCTATAATAGCCAGCCAAACCCAAGAAACTCCTAATATCAGTTGGAGATGTGGGTCTAGGCCAATTCTGCGCTGCCTCTATTTTCTGAGTATCAACTTTAATTCTCTCTCCAGATATGATGTGGCCTAAGAATGCCATAGACTCAAGCCAAAACTCACACTTAGAGAACTTAGCATATAACTCTCTATCCTTTAAAGTTTGGAGAACTATTCTGAGATGACTAGCCTGATATTCTGCATTCCTCAAATAGATTAGTATGTCATCAATAAAGACGATAACAAACATATCTAAATAAGGCTTGAATATTATATTCATAAGGTCCATGAACGCTGCAGGTGCATTGGTTAAACCAAACGACATGACTAGAAACTCATAGTGACCTTAACGGATCCTGAAGGCTGTCTTTGGAATATCACATTCCCTTACTCTTAACTGATGGTAGCCAAATCTGAGGTCTATCTTAGAGAAACAAGTAGCACCCTGAAGCTGATCGAAAATATGATCAATCTCGGAAGAGGATACTTATTCTCGATGGTAACCTTGTTCAACTGGTTGTAATCTATACACATCCTAAGGGAACCATCTTTCTTTCTCACAAACAAGATCGAAACTCCCCAAGGTGAGACACTTGGTCGAATAAAGCCTTTATCAGGGAGATTTTTCAACTACTTTTTCAACTCTTTTAACTCTGCTGGAGCCATTCTATATGGTAGAATAGATATAGGATGAGTATCTGGAAGAATATCTATACTGAAGTCTATTTCTCTCCCAGGAGGGACTCCGGGAAGATCATCAGGAAAGACTTCTAGAAACTCTTTTACTACTGGAACTAACTGAATATGAGGTATCTCAATACTAGAGTCATTAACTCGGACTAAGTGATAGACACACCCCTTGGAAACTAACTTTCTTGCCTTAAGGTACGAAATAAAACGATCCTTAGGCACTGCTGAACTGCTTTTCCACTCTAATATTGGCTCATTTGAAAACTAGAACTTGACAACTCGAGTTCTACAATCAACTGAGGCATAACATTCATGAAGTCAGTCCATACCAAGAATGACATCAAAATCTACCATGTCTAACTCAACCAAGTCAGCTATGGTACTCTTGTGATTGATGGAAATTGTACAATCACGATAAACTCTCTTTGCTAGAATAGACTCACCAACAGGTGTAGAAACATTGAAGGGCTCACTAAGTTGCTCAGGAAGAACATTAAAATTCATCTCAACAGACGGAGTTACAAAGGATAAACTCACTCCTGGATCTAGCAAAGCATAACCATTAAAGTTAAAGACCTGGATCATACCAGTGACAACATTTGGCGAATCCTCTTGCTTTTGGCAACTAGTTATCGCATAAAGGCGATTTGCTCCTCTGCCAGTACCGAAAGTAGATCCTCTAGGTGCAACCCTGTCTAGTGGAGCAACTGAAGAAGATTGGGCTCTATCGCCTCCATTACCATTACTTTGCTAGTTCTTTAGACATTCTCACATGAAATTACCATTATGGCCACACTTGAAACATCCAGTGGAGCCATCACGACACATCCCTGAGTGGTTCTTACCACACTTAGCACATGCAGGAATCCTAGTACCCCCTTGTGCCATACTACCTTGTGACTGCACAGGTCTAGCTCTGAAATTCTGGAATTCTGACTATTGTACTCACATTTGTTTCTTGGTGCATGTGCACCAACAGATGATGGAGCATGTCCCTTCTACTTATGTTGGAAAGAAGACCTATTCACATTACTCTTTTGCTGCCCGGATTCATTCCCTGATGTCCTAACTCTCTTATTCTTAAACTTTTCTCTATCCCTCAGCTTGTCATCCTCAACTTGTTGCACATGGATCATCAGCCTTGCTATGCCCATGTCACCTATTAGCATGGTTGTCTTACTTTCCTTATCTGACAGATGAGGCAACCCAACAAGGAATAAACTCATTCTGCTCTTCATGTCAGCAACCATCTCTTTGTTCCTCTTAGCTCACGGGGAAAGAAATACCCCATGAAAGCACTCTCAAAGCAGTCCAACTCACAATCGATTACGCGCAAACATGAGTTAGAAAGAAACTTTTATAGAAATGAACTCTATCGCACGAAATCATTATGAAAGAAGTGAGATAGTTCCTAAATGTTGCAGCCTCCTAATTATAGATGTGACGTTTCTCACCGATAATCAGGACTCTACAAACACGGCTTCATAGACTCCCTAGGACTCTTGAACTCTGTGCTCTGATACCAAGTTTGTCACCCCCCGAGCCTACACCTTGGGCGTGGCTGGCACTCGAGAACCATTGCTTTCCCCAAGCGAACCCTTGACCTGGCTTACTTACTCAGCGGAAGACTTTATTCAAGATAAATACTTTAAAACAAGTAAACTGAACTGCTCAAAATATAACTTAGAATGTATTATAATAACATTCACTGCCAAAGTGGCAACTCAAGTCTCAACTTAGCTTAAAATCTCTCTTGGAAATCTCAGTTTTCTTTCTTGCTCAAATGTGAAAACATTTTAACTCTTAGGAATACTTAGTTCCCGAATAATCTTTGAAGAATGAACTTTACTCTTACTATTTACTGAAAACTAGATCAAAGGCTATTTTGGAAATCTCAGTTTCCTTTTTTGTTTAAATGTGAAAACATTTACTCTTTGGGAATACATAGTCCCGATATACTCTTTTGAAGAAATGCAATTCAAACTTTACTCTTTACTCAACTCAAAACTCAAGTCTTAAACCAAAGTTAAAACATTTGTAAAAGACTTTTGGAAAACTTTATGAACTTCTCTTAACTTGACTCTTGACTTGACTCTTGACTTCTCTTGACTTGACTCTTAACTTCTCTTGACTTGAATTATGGATTCAAGGATTGTGATTTGTGATAGGAAAGATCTCATGATGTTTATGAATGATTTTAGATAGCTAAACATGAGAAATGATCAAGAAATCACTGCCTAGAAACTAGTCTGCGACGTGGAGGTGTATTTAACTTTTGGTCGCGAAAATAATTTTTGAGGAAGAACGGTCCGTGACTGCTCCGCGACTCGAAGAGACTTTTTGTGAAATTTTGGGACAGGTCTGTGACGCGGACAAGGGCACCAGATTTGCCCGACTTTTTCCTTCTTCGTTTTCCAGTCCCAATTCACCTAAACTCAACTATTCTTCTCAATTTTCTTTAGATTCAGATACCCAACATATGTACCCATGAACCTAACTCTAAACAACTCTAAAACTCGACTTAAAGATCTCAGAAATTTCTCAATTCAGCCCAATTCAAGAACGAAAAACAAATTCAAGAACACCATTCAAGATTCATCAACTTTCAACTTTCTAGAACGAACTTAGCTGAAATAAATGTGATTGGCGCGAGGGTGAACGAACTCAATGCTATGAAAGACTCACATACCTCGTAGGGATCACCCCTTGACGAAATCCACGATCAAACTTGAAACGATCTTGCTTCTTCTCCTCTTTTCTCCTCTTTTTTTCTCTTCTCTCAAAATCCTAACTCTTTTTGGAAAGCGTAAACTAGCCAAGTTCCGTTTAGATCCCAATTAAACTCCTAAAAATGAATTAAAATAATTGGGAAAGGAAAAGACTAAAATACCCTTCCAAAATTCGGATTAGACTTTCCTTATTTGAACAACCCAACTTTCAATGGGCATATCTCACTCATACGAACTCGGAATAGCGCCAACT
This sequence comes from Solanum acaule, assembly GCA_036250505.1. Classification (NCBI taxonomy): domain Eukaryota; kingdom Viridiplantae; phylum Streptophyta; class Magnoliopsida; order Solanales; family Solanaceae; genus Solanum; species Solanum acaule. Next base: position 24,783 of record JAJOOR010013411.1, on the reverse strand, counting down.
TGGCGGCATTGGAAAAATCATTCCAAGATCTTGCCTACGATATCTGGAAACACACCTAACTCATCCTGATCTAGGAGTTATGGTCGTTTGAAGTTGACCAAAAATCCAACTTAACATACTTAACAAATTTTCCAGATTTTTATATTCTTTCCAAAAATGACTATTTCCACTTTTTAACTTCTTTCTAGTTAGGGGGTGTTACATAGCTCTAAATGGCAAGTTAAGGGGTATATCAGACTCTTTTCCCTTTAATAAATTATACTGCCTTTTTTTAAGTATTTTTTTTAATATGGAGGGGTTCCATTTTTCTCAAAATATGGGTAAAAGGGACTTCTTTGCATTTTCTTGATTTGCCTTCTCTTTTCACCACACCCCCAACTTAGGCTTTTGACCTAAGTTGGCTATTCAAACAAACCACAAATCATGAGGAATAAAGGTAATAGGTCAAGAAAGGTCTCAATTTCATCAAGTTTCTTCCAAGAAAATGGTTAAGGCTCAAAGGGTGCTCAAAAGAAGTTCACACACTCACAAGGTAAGCCACAAAAGAGGTATAGTGTCAAATTGATTCACACTCATTAAAGTTGCATAAGATCATCTCAAGAAATTGCATCACTTAGTCAATCGAAACAACGTGGAAAATTATAAGTGTCATCACACATGGTTCACGATAAGCTCATCACACAAGGCATTGACATTGATGTCAAACAAGCCTTCACACTTTCGATAGTGTGCAATGTTCATCACAAGAGACTCAATTTGATATTTGGCTAGTCACAATGAGATGCAAAGAGTTCACATATTGTCTATGCACGTACAATTGGTCTCGTCGTAGTCGCACATTCATTTTTGTTTGATTATGAGCACTATTCGAGTCATCGGTATTGATCAAAACCGGCACTCAAATTTGCAAGAGAACAACCACATTCAACATATACAAGAGGTGGCAAAAAATTTCGGAAAGGTCAAAAATCATTTACAATTAAAAGAATGAGCCACAAGCTCATGCATCCATAAAAAGCAGTGCAAAAACACAATTTTTAGCTCAAAGCCCAAATATAAACAAAACAAGAGTTACGAATGTCACACAAAAGGTGACCCTCACCCCACCACAAATAAAACATTTGTCCTCAAATGCAAACAAAAATATAATATCCACAAGTCAAAACAAAAGTAAGACAGAGAGGGAGGTAAAGAGGGGATCCTGTCTAAGCAGTCACTCCATCTGTCTGGGCATCAGTGCCCGGTGCATCAGTCTGGACTTGGGCATCAGTGCCCAGAGTCCCTTCAAAAGGAATAATAGCACCAGACTCATTAGGTGTTGCTACAGGTGTATCAGCCAAAAATTTCTGCACAGCTGCATAGATTCCCTAGGGCCATGAAGGAATAGAGGGGTCTCATGGATTAGTCTTCCTATTAGAACTGGGCTTCTTGCCTTTGCTTTTGTTTCCATGTGGAGGTTCTTGCTTTCCCTTATTGGGGGGATTCGACCTCCCTTCATTTAATTTGAAATTTCGTGCTCTTATCAGTCGGGGTGGCATGATTCTCCCAGCAACTTTAGGTCTAGCCATGTCTACAAAGCCTCGAGACAAAGTTAGAAAACACTCAACAAAAACATAGAAAATCAGTTACAAGCGAAGCGAGAACCTTTCGGCTAGAAAAGGTTGTGTCGCCGAAAGTTATAGTGCCGAAAGGATGCAGGGGTGCAGATAAAGGGTGATTAAGAACACATTCGGTGAGTCACCGAATGAATTTGGAGACCTCAGGCTTCTTGCCGAAAGTTACAGAGCCAAACAACACATAAATCATGAAATTAAAGGCGAGATGAGGTCATTAGGAGAACCGTCGAGTAATTCGGTGAACTCGACCCATCTCGCCAAATGACTCAACGTGCCTATAATCCACCCAACTTCTCGAATTCAACCTCGCAACCCTCGTAAATGAAATCAAAACAGGGATAACTCAAATTTAAACACGACCCAGTACATACAAGCACAACTCCACAAATTTACTTCATTTTAGAGCATAAAAGGATGATAATTCAATAACCTACACAATACAGGCAAGATATTCAGATTAAACAGGTATTTGAGCATTCTAATCCTATCAAAGAGGACCAGCCCACGACAATACGATAAGATCATTTGCATAAGAGTTCATAATGTCAGAAACAAACTTGGGGTTCGGAAAACCAACCTTTAATGCTGACTGAGTTAAGATTGAATTGCTAGGTGGCAATGTAATCCAAGTTTCGAGCACAAATCAATGACTAAAACACTTTGAGAATGCAAAAATGTAGAGAATAATGTGCAGGTGTGAGTTTGTGAAGCGTTAAAGAGCGGGAAAGTTAAGGAGTTTGAAAAATATAACCTTTTGGTCTTAAAAACCGTCCAGCTTTCGTCCATTCGGCGACATTAGTCTTACTCACTGATTCGCTTGGTGAAATGCCGAATAGACACTTACCTCATTGAATTTTACAAAACTTTCAGTTGATTTGGAGTTCCAAATAGCGGACTATATCGGGGTCGCCAACTAGGTCGGCAACTCGCCAATAATTTCTTGGTTTTCACCGAAAGTTACAGACTACCTCAAGTTAAATCTAGCTTGAGTCCAATGGTGGTCTGAGTCGGGGTCGCCGACCCTTTCGACGATGCGCCAACTGGACCTTTTTCTCGCCAACATCCCTCTTTCCGAACACTTTCCACACGTTCACTTGCACAACCAACACACCATTATTCCAAACAAATAAAGAAAAACAAATAAGAAAACTTGGGTTGCCTCCCAAGCAGCCTCTTAGTTAACGTCGTAGCACGATGCAAGTCCATCTTCAAACCTCATTCTTGGGGTTAGCCATAGTATTACTAGGCAAACCCCCCTGCTGTCTCGGGTTGAGATGAGACGATATATGACCCATTTAGGTTTCCAACTACTTGATCGATACTGAGTAGGAGGTGACGGTCTGGCTAATGGTAGACATATCTTCTTTCATTTCTTTTAAAATCTTGTCTGACCCTTCAACTTTGTTGAGGATACGAGAGAGCATATCCTCAGACCTACCACATTCCGAATCCTTTAGCTTTTGGCGCTCATGGGTAGGTACATATCTATCCTTCTCCCCATCCTTCCAATTTGGATTACGGTCCTTCCATTCACGATCTCGATCTTTCCAACCTTTATCCCTAGCCCAACCTTGGTTACCACCCTGCCTCGGGTAGTTTCAACGATAGCCACCGCCTTGGTTGGCTAGGAAATTTACCTCTTCATTATACAAGGCCTCAAACTTGGACTCATCCGGATTAGCGCACCCGACACCCATGACATTGACACTTCGAGCACCATTTCCCATGACATTTTTAGATAAACTATCAAGTTGTGTCATGATCTTGGCCATGTTTTGGTCCCTCTCTTGGTCCTTCTCCATCTGTTCCATAGTCAGCTTGAACGTGAGAGGGGAGACCTGGTCTTCACGGGTATACCACGCCTTGTTTATGGTAGTCATGCCATCCAAGATCTGAGCCGCTACCACATAAGGTTGTTGCATCAAACCTCCAGGAGAAAGTTGGTTAGCAACACCCTTATTTACCGAGTCAAGACTCCGGTAAAAATACTGCAACAACACATTATCAGGCAAGCCATGGGTTGGGCTTGAAGCACCAACTTCTTGAATCGCAACCAAGTTTCGTGTATTGGCTCGCCTTCTAAACACTTGAAGCTCTGAATGCTATCCCGGAGAGTCATCATCTTCGAGGGAGGGAAAAATCACACTTGAAATGCGGTAACCAACTCCTCCCACAAAGTGATTGAGTCACGTGGCAATTCAACCAGCCATTTGCGTGCCTTGCCCATCAAAGAGAATGGGAACAACCTCAACCGGACCGATTCTTGGGAGATCTTCTTGAAGGAGAAGGGTCTACATACATCCACGAAGTTTTACCCTCATGAGCCAAACCACTGAACAACCCCTTTAGTTGCAAGAGTTGCAACATAGTACTCGTGATGTGAAATACCGCATTCCCTTCGGACGGAGGCAAGTGAATGGCACGGATACCGCCCATAAGATGGGGGTCATTAGCATGAGGCTCGTTGACATCGTTGAGGTTTCCGATGTCGTCTTAATAGCCTACCTGGCTACCATTGCTGCCGTTTACGCTCATCCTTCATGTTTTCAACACAAACAAGCAAAACAACACTGAAAATTAAGTAAGTAGAACTACAACTAACAAGAGCAAAATTCAACTTAACTAAAAATTCTCAAATAATACCACTCCTCGGCAGCGGCGCTATTTTGATTTGATGTATCAATGATGCTTCATCCAATACTAAGCATCAACGATCAATCAATAGTAATATAATCCAAATAGTGAGTTGGGGTCGAGTCCCAAAGGGAGCGGTTTGTAAGAGAGAATTAATAGGAAAGCGTAAATATGCTCAAGTCAGTTATAGCTAAAGACATATACGAAGAAAAAACATTTTAAATTAAAGGGTGACACAAGTGTCAATTATCAAAGGGGTTTTTGTAGTCAATTATCAACTAAAAACAACAAAAATATAGAAATACGAATATGGAGATGGAATTCTTGGGATGTGATAGGAATATGGGCTAAAATAAACAACCGGGTAAATGCTATTGATAGTAAATCGTTGTAAAGTGGTAACTAAGCTAGACTTTAGTGGGGGTAAATTTTCTCTCGAACAATTTACCCCGAATCAAATCGGTTTCTCTCGAACACCGATAAGCGGCAATGAAGCACAGCTTTCGCCTTAGTCCATTCACTCTCTCGAGATGAATGTGTGGGAGAGGGTTTAGAATTCACTCTCTCGTGCTGAACCCATGACAACCCAATAACCACCGACTATTGATTCAGTAGTCTTGGTTTTAAAACCTCTCTCTCGAGCAAGCCAAAAACATGAAAATAAAATTTTATTTGCAACTACAATCCCATTAAATTCAAAAACAACTACTGAACGAAATCACCTTTAAACAACAAATTAACTATCAATTACCAATACCCAGCAGTAGATTTAACCCATATTCACATAATCATACCCTAAGAATTGGGGTTTTAGCTAGACATAGGAAAAAGATAAAAATCGATACCGAAAAGTGTTTCCATCAAATGGGTACAATAGATAATGTCTTTACACAAGTCTACAATTAAAAATTTTCAATACCCACTTCCAATTGCTTAGAAGTGGAAACCTTCAGATCTTCAAAGCTCAAAACAATGTCTCCAAAACTCAGTTCTAAAAACTCAAAATTCTAAAAATGTGGTTTCTCAATGTAAAAACTGATACTAGACTAAAAATTCAAACAAGTATTTATAGTTGTCAAAAAGTGTGCTGCGAAGGACCACTCGGTGCAGTTAGTCGAGATTGCCGATCCACTCAGCGATCCGCCCTTTGGTCTTGGTTATCGTCTTTTTGCATTGGCCTTCAGCAAATTCAAGTTTTGTAACGTTGGGCGATGGAGTATTGCATTGCGAAATCGTTTGGCGACTCGCCGACTGATCCTTTATCCTACCGACTCGATTTTCTCCTTCAGAGCTTGGCACACTGGAACATTAGGCGATACTTTAGCCATTCGGTGACTCACCTAATGGTTTAGGCGATCCTCAGGCCGTCTTTTCTTCGTCTTTTTAGATGCCTTGTTCCTTTTTGCCCAATAGTGTCCATGCCTTGCCTCTAACTCCAAATACCTGAAACTCAAGGCTTTTCATCAGTTATTGAGACAAAATATGCATTTGAGGACATTAATTATATCAAAATAAAGCCCTAAATGAGTCCAAATCATGGACTCATCAGACTACTAGTTTGGAGTTTGTACTCCTTTTTATGTTTATGGCCTCTTTTTCATGTATTCATCATTGCATTCCTTTAGCCTTCATAGCTGCAAGACATCAAAATATCATCAGAATAGGACATAAATAGGCATTGAGGACACTAAATGTTGAACTAAAAATGTCTCAGATGAATGGAAATATATCACTCATCAACATGACATGAAAACTCTTCAAGATGGATCAATTTCACTTCCTCGACATGAACATTGGAGTTATTTTTCACATTTACCACCTAGTAAGTATGGAGTCACATAAAGAGTCAAAACATTATCACAAAGTCATTCAGTTCCTTTATGATTCAAATGGCTTGACTAAGAATATTAGTACCAAATAAGTCACAACCTCAAATCAAATCAACAACAAGGCCAACAACACCCAACAAAATGACGATTTGCCCTTATGAATGACATCACCCAATCTATCATTGGGAAAATTTAAGCATTTTTGTCGAGTTGTCACAAGGGCTACTCCAATCTCATAAGCTACGAGTACCCAAACTTCCCCTGCTTCAAGGCATAAAAAAGATACCACCATGATGATTTTTTATCATAAAAAGAAACTAAAAAAGTAAAATAAAACTGTAATCAAAATGATAATCAAAACAATCAATCCACACAATATAAGCAAAATCCCAACAAGGGCAATAAAAAATACTAATCCAGAATATCAATCCAAATCATCAATAAAACAGTAAAAACAAACCCAAAGGGGAGCACCCCCAACTAAAAATGCTACTGTGTCCTCGCAGCATAACTATGAAAAACATTATAAGAATATGAAGGGTCTCTCTGGGGCTGCCTCAGTCCTCTTCACTCTCATGGCCTCGATGCCCTGAGCTCTCTCATTATCACACCATGGAGCTAGTTCACCTCCAACCTTATTCGGACCATAAGTCTAATCGTAGGTGAGGGTCAGCATCCAGTTAGGGGGAAATTGTTGTTGGGTCAACTTCAAATGATCATAACTTTTAGCACAAAAGGAATTAGGTGGCCCATGACCTACCAAATGATAGATAATTGAATCATCTTTCCAACGCCACCAAGTTTTCTAAAATCCCATCTCCGAGTAAGAAGTTATGCTCGTTTTAGTGAAACTCTATCGGGAAGACTTGACCAGCGACCCCTACCTACGGTTGGTAGCTCAACCCATGGTAGGTCCCTTCGGGGGTGGCCTTCATCAGCTTTTAAGTTAGGGTCATTTAGGTCTTTTTCCTATGCGTTGGGCCCCTTAAACTATGTTTACTTAGTTTAAGCCTAATAACTTAGTCAGACTTACCCAGAACCCTCATTCTCCAAAATTTACCAAAACATTAGAGAGAAAAAAAGGAGAAAGAGTCGACCAACCCCTTAAGAACACAAAGTAGGTTTTCTTCAGTTCCAGCCCCAAAATCGAAGGATATTTGTGTAGATTTCATCACCAGGTTTATGGGATTTCACTAGTGGATTTCTTTCAACCATTAGGTCCCTAGAATTCAGTCAGATTATTGATTCGCTATATCTTGCTTAGACCTAGGGTTTTTAAAACCTTAGATATTGGTTGTGATTTAAATGTTATAGTATTCTTAATCAGATTATTATGTTTTCGTAAAATTATTGCTTAGTTCCTTGCATGAAACTCAAAACCCTAGTTGTGTAGATTCTCTTAGTACATAAATTACACTTGCTAGCTCAGTTAAATAGATATACATGCTCCAGTTTCGAATGTTTCATTGTCAGTACTTAAATATTGCATTGTCATAATTGCATGTCAGAATATTGAGATATCCATTATTTCAGTTATGTTGTGTCATACACATTTCCAGTTGGGAGTAGCCTTAGCATCGAGTTGGACTAGGTTCAGCGTACCCTTATAGTCCTAGAACTATGTGCCCCCGTAGGTTTATAAGTCTCATCTGTTGGGCATCATATTTAGTGATCATGCAAGTCACGCCTTTATACCCCTGGCAAGGTATATTGGTTCCTCTCGATGGGGTGTATACATCGGACTCCGCGTTTAGCTCACGTGATTTTATGTTGGTTAATAGTAGCTCCCACAGTCAGACTCTAGTGCATTTGACCAGGTTTTCAGTTATACTTCAATATTCAGTCTCAACATGTTAAATTCATGATTAGTACTTGGTCATTGCATTTAGCTTAGTTTTCAATTATATTTCAGTATCTATGTTTCTGTTCAAATTATGTCATTGCTCAATTATGTTGTTTAGCTTTTATACTTTGTTCAGCTATTATCTATATCCTGCATGCTCAGTACATTCCAAGTACAGACGCATACTCTGTGCGACATCCTTTCATGATGTAGGTTAAGGTGTTCAGTATTCAGATCATGCATAGATCGATTCCCGGTCCATATTCAACAGCTTCAGTGGTGAGTCCTCATACTTCGAGGATAATAGACATGTCTCTCATATTCAGTCTTTTATTTGAGTTTTGTTAGAGTTAGCTGGGGGCATGTCCTAACAACTCTAGTAGTATAGGCTTTTCATATATAGTATTAGATTCAGCTTTAGATTTGAGTGAATGTTCAGTATCGCTGAACTCTTAGTAGTTTTATGTATATTCAGATCGGTATTGGGTATTCCCCATTTTTCAGTTATCTCTTGTTTTAGCTTCCGCATAGTATCTCTTTATTCAGTTGTTTTAGTATGCTTATGATATGTCAGCTTCAGGGTTAGCTTGGGGTCACTTGTTATCCTAGGTCTTGTGTTTACGTCAAGGGGGTAGCCTCGGGGCGTGACAGTCACGCAATAAATTTTGGGCCAAATTTTGGGAAACTATAAATAGCCCAATGGAGAGAGAAAGAATGATCTGAAATCCTTTATAAAGACTAGTTTTAACACTTTTTCACTAGAGTTTTAGAGTGAGAAATACTTTACCTTGTGAAGAACATCTTTAGTTTTGGGGTTTTCAACTTTGCTCTTAAAATTTACAATTTGAAGTCAAATTCAAAGTGGGTGTTGCATATAATTGTTTAATTCATGTAACCCATGGCTGCTTTAGTGAAAGGCATAATTTCTTTACATTTTGTGATGGTGGCTAAAACCCCAAAGTCTAGGGGTGCAATTATGGGGTTGGGTGTTGATTTAATAAAGTGGATTTTGTATGATGCTCTGTTGTATTGGTGTTCATCTATGGATTTGGACTAATTAGCATGGGGTTAATGTTGCAAACGTAATCCTACTTCTGATCTATGATCGATGCTCGAAAGAGATTGATTGGAATGGGTAATTAGTTTGATACTTGCAATTTAGGTTTGATGTCTATAGTTTATTTGAAAAAAAGATTATGTGTTGGATCAATTTGCCCAATTTCTGCATCAAAAGAGAGAATAGTGTAAGGTAATGGGTTGTGTAGTTATGCACATAAATGAGATCGAACGGAGATTCTATGAACTAATTCTATGAGATCGAAAAAAGATTAGTATCATTGAAGATAACCCAGCCTATCCATGAGTGTTCGGAGCTATAGAGCAACACAATTACCCTATGTGACATCGATTTCCAATCCCCACACCCCTAGATTACTTGTTACTTATTTAAATTTCTGAAATCTAAGTATAATTATGAATTTGATACCAAAATCCTTTTCGTAAATTTTGTGGAATCATCCACCCATTGTCCTCAACAAATGAATTAATTCACATCCTTAATTTCTTGATAGAATTCTCTGCACAATGTCATTCTCTGTGGAAGTTGACCTCGACTCTTAGTTGAGTAATTTTTATTGACTATGACTGTTTACTCTTTGGATTTATTTTAGAGAGTAGTTTGAGCGTTATCAAAAATAGTGTCGCTGTCGGAGAGTGATGGCTAAGAATTTCATTTGAAAAATTAGTTTGTAAATTTTCTTAGTTGTAATAGATTGTTGTTTGGTGTTGTGGTTTGTTGATTTTCCGGTTTAGAACATGAGTGACCAAGATAGTAAGAACGATAGTCACTACAGACAAAATGACAATATGGGTGATTTGAATGACATGCATATGAACGTCAATCATACTACGGGATCCATCTAGTTACCTCCTATAGTAGGGAGGACAGTTTTTCATGTAACTAAAACAATGCTACAGCTACTGCAATTGAGAGGAATGTTTTGGGGTTTAGCTAATGAAGACCCTAAGAACATCTTATGGATTTTGTGGATGTATGTGGGCCATTTGTGTTTAAAAACATCTTAGTCCATAAGGTTGAGCTTATTCCCTTTCTGATTGATGGGTGCAGCTAAAAGGTGGTTGGTGGAATTGCCAAATGATTCTATCACTTTTATGGAGGAGTTAACTGAAGTCTTCTTGGAGAGATTCTCCCCCCCCCTTAAGATGGTAAAGCTTCGGAATCGAATCCAAATCTTCAAGATAATTAAAGGTGAGCATGTACATGAAACACTGTTGCGATTTCAGAAATTACTCTTGTAATGTCCAACGCATGGTGTCCCAAACCATTTGTTGTTGCGCTACTTTTATTGTAGTCTTGATTCAATCAACAAAGGTGTGGGTGATCAACTTTCCCAAGGTGGGATAATGCGACAACTATATGAGGTAGTATCATTATTGCTAAAAGACATGACTAAAGTAAACCGAGCATGGCATACTAGAGAGGACAAATGTCTTCATTACAATTGAGCATGAGTAAAGAAAAAAATTGAGAAGGAGAATGAGCGAGATGAAAACATGGTCAAAATGATGACCCAACTTGATTTGTTGTTCAAACATGTCATGAGAGGTGATGGAAATCAGTAAATGTTGTTGGAATAAGCAGTGGGCAGTGCCCGGAGGATGCCAAGTTTGAGGCATTGTATAAAGAGGAAGTACAATATTTTGGAAATCAAATAGGGGGTTCTCTTCCAAACTACCAACAACAAGGTGGGAACCAAAGTTGGAACAAGGAGCGAGATAGCGGGTTGGAAAGATTGGAGAGGTGGAAATTAGAGAGACGGGAAGGCTGAAAAAGATAGGTACATTCCTCCCCATGATCGTCCAAGACCAAAGGAACCAGTTGGTCCAGAAGGAAACCGAACCGAGGAAATGCTCACAAGGATCTTCAACAAGTTTGAAGGGTCCGACAATGTGTTGAAGGATTTGAAAAATGACTTCTCCACCATATCTCAAATAGTGACCTCTCATTTGGTATCTATCAAACAGCTGAAGACTCAGATGTGTCAGATCGCCGCCCATCTCAATCCAAGGTAAAATGGAACGTTGCCTAGTGATACCATATCAAATCCCAAGAATGAGTGTTGAGAAATTGAGAACTATGCTGTGTCACAACATTAAATATGGTGCTTCTTGAGTTAGGTTGAATTTGAGTTCAAAAGATATTGAGTTTTGGTATCTAGCCCAGAGGGAAGCTACTCTTGAAATTTGAAGTGATTTCGTGAAGATTTGAAGAAGTTGGAAATTTGGGAGTTCTTGATATTCTCATGTGTTCTTGGTAATCTTGAACAAGAAGAAGCAAAAGAGTACATTTGATCCAAACCTCCAATTGAAAAGTGCTAAAAATTGTTTAGGGTCTTGTTCAGGTAAAATATGATTTTGCAAAACTGAACTTGAAAAAAAATGGCTTGGATGGGACTTTTCTCAAACGACAATAACATAGATGAGCCAAACATTTAACCAATGACATAAATAAGTCTTTTCTCAAAGTTCGATAGCATATTTAAGCTTTTTCCCTTTATTTTCAATTATGTATAATATAGCCTAAGAGAATTTCTTTTGAAGTACTGCAAACTCCGTCTTATTAATCTGGAAGCCTCTGGCAAGAACGTCGTCTGAAATAGGTGGATTTAATTTGAAGCAAAGATTGAACAGGATTAATGACAAATTCAGAATTTTGAGTGTTAAAAGTAGCAAGATAAGTATCATTGTCGTTACACACATTACACTGGAAGTGAATAGGACCTTTTGGGAACATAAACACATCACCAGGATTCAAATTTTTTTAGAGGAGTCGACTAATCTTAAAGAAGTTTGCAGCATCAGGGACAAGAAACCTCGCATAAATAATACCCTCCAATATAGTTATCAGCTCAGTAGCTCAAGGGTGCATCAGAAGTGGAACAAGACGTTGAGATTCCAGGTCAATACGATCAAGAAAAAATACCAAGAGTGTTAAGTTTAGGATTGTTGTTACATCCACATTCTTTGCAGCAAACCCAAACCCAGGCAATGTATTTCCACTAACATTAAAACCTGAAGCACAGAAATTGTCCCCAACATTCAAAAATCGACAACAACTTAAACAGCATATAGAGATTTGATGGACATATTTGTAATTTTTGGAATCTTGTTGCTCAATGTTTGACATAAACATGAGATTGAAAAAGAAATGGAAGCCGGTATGACTTATGAACATCCACATTCAACTTTCATAGGAGTCTCTTTTATATTCTTTCATATAAAAATAGTTATTCAAAACCATGCTACACAATTATTTCGCTACAATTATTTTTTTGGAAACTGTTTTCCTTTATTTGAAATGCTATAATTATATCACTACTATTTTACACGGAACAAGCATTTTCAGACTCTGCATACATGTGCAGTGACATACAATTACTATTTTTTTTATCGTCTTTATAGGTTCGGACGAATAAGTGATCACAGAAGAATCAACATTATTCATTCATGTAACCTTAGTTATCCACTACTGAGCTTAAATAGTACTCCATTTGTTACAATTTATGGGGCACTTTTCGGATTTCGAGATTCAAATAAGTCTATCTATCTTTGATCGTAAATTTTGCATATATTTTTTAATATTTTGAATTGTCAATTATTTAGTTTACAAATATATAAATTTCATTTCAAAAAAATTGAAGATTGCATATGCAAATTCTCGATCAAACTTAAACTGTTTGATTCTCGAATAATGAAAAGTATCACATAAATTGGGACAGAGGGAGTATCTGATAATTTATATTTCTAGATAAAGCATACACGTGCAAGGCTTGTGAGACGAAATTAGTATATATATTCTCTTATTACTGTTGTTTCTACCTTAAAGTTATTTTATTATGCTTCTATATATTTCTTCCGCTCTCTAGGCCTGTTATCGTTAGTTCTAGGCTAAGGATTGACTTACGTACTAGTAGGTGTCATCATGACTTAAGTTTTTGGGTCGTGACACTCATATTGCTATAGAGAAGCCAACCAAATGGCTGACTTCTTAGCCAAATTAGCTTGTTTGAGTGGAAATGGTATCTTCTACTTCTCTTATCAACAACTCCCGTAAGAAGTGAAAGGACTCTTTCAACTAGATAGACAATGACAACTACCTTGCAGAAAAAGAAGATATGACAAATGTAATTTTTTTTGTTACTTGAATCTTGTATTCTTCTTATAGAATGAGCCTTTTCCATTATTTTTCGTCCTAATACTATATATTGGTTGCCAGCGGTTAGGTACATGTCCCCCCTCCCACCCCCCCTATTTTGTGTAACTTCTTTTAGAAATCATAAACATGGGAGGGATCAAGTTAAACTCTCCACACCTAATAACTCTAAGTTGTGATGGCGATGGCTTAATATTTTTTTTGAAAAAAAAAAAGATCAACTAAAGGATTATACGACGTCATTTTCTTTATACTCATGTATCTTGATGGGTTTAGGATTAGAGACTAAATAAGGATAAATATATATATGTGAATTCGTTGAAAACAAGATGCATTATCTAACAAATCAAGAGATTGGGATATAGATAAAATTGGTCGATCCTTAATTAAAGTTCAAATTTGAGTGTCATAAATAGTAAAATTTCTAGTAGGAATTGCTTTCCCTTTGCATGAAACTTATTTGAATTAATTAAGAACAGAATACACATCAATACAAATACTAATTAAATGGGATTTGATTTAATAAAGAAAAAGAAAAAAAGAAGTAAGGAGAGAGGTGATGATTATTGATAAGGTTAGAGTGATGGACTAATAGTCTTGTGCAACAACAGTGGCTTCATCTCTGTCAAGTTGGTGATAGAAATTCTTAGATCTTTTCTGCATATCCCAATGCCACATCTTAAAAGCACCACCTGCTGCAAATGCCAACACAGATGCAATTACTATTTCCCTGATAAGCATTGGACCTCCAAGCTGGATGTGTTGAATTCTTCCTCCCATTTTCCAATTCTATACCATTAAAACATAACACACAAGTTTAATCAAAATAACGAAAACAAGTTCTATAAGTGATATTCTATTTTTATTATATCCTCTCCACTCAGAGTCGGATCCGCCCCTCTAGGTGAAAATGTACATGCACCCAGAGGCGAATCCAGGATTTTAAGAAAACGGGTGCACCATTGCTTTAAAGATAAGATAAAAAAAATTTATAATAACAATAACTAAGCGAGCAATACATAAAAATTACATTACCACAAAAAATATCATCAGTTTACAATTGTTGGAACTTGAAACTTGAAAAGTGTGTGGAAAGGAAACTTTTGAAGTCTTTGACTTTTAGAACTTTCAGAATTTAGCTTCTTTTTTTTTTTTAAAATGAAAAATGTGTTTTTAGTTAATAAAAATAAATTGCAGCGAATTGGGGCTGCCTGGGATCGAACCTGCGACCTGTGAGTTGAAATCTTGCAGTGTTGCCAGTGAACCATCCAACCATTTTGAGAACGGGTTCAACAAGTTTTAATTTAATATATTCTTTAATAATTATAGAAGTAATATATCGAGTTTAGTCGGATGACCACGGGTTCGGGTGACCCAAAATTAGTACATAAATTTGCCCCTGCATGCACCCATTAACTTCGAAAAAAATCATGTATATCTATCTTGAGAAACTAATAGAAATTATGATATAATTAACAATGCATCTATAGCATAGGAGTGTCATTGTGCTACTAGTACAAGCTAGAGGATCCACCCGTGAGGCCTGGGTTCGAATCTAGCCAGAGTGTTTATTTCACTATTCTTAATGCCATATTTGAGCTAAGGTAATATTGATGCACCCAAAGCCTTCAAATCATGGGTTCGCCTCTGCCTCCATCCATCCAACCCCGAGCCCCTGTACCTTGACCATTTCATCCCTTGACATGTCCGAGGCCCCCCTCCTATCTAAAAAAAAATTAAAAAATTGTTTTCCAAGAAAATATTTTTTATGAAGACTATTCTCCTCCATACCAAACACGAATTCCCTAAAATACCCAAAATGTCATCAAGCCCTGATGCCAACTACTAGAAAATCATTTTCACCAGCGAATGAGACCCCATAAAAACTCTAAAAACGGAGAATAAGAAAACGATGTTATACTACTCAGATCCATCATGGAAATAATGTAGGGGTTAAGCTAACTTTTTTCTATGCCTTGTATATGTATCATATAATTTATTAAATATTCGATTATTATTATCTATTAACTTGACATCATTATATAGAAATCCATAAACTTCAAACCTCTCAATCCCTAATACTATCATCTATATGAATAATATATTCACTCATATTCAAGCCCTGGATATGAAGAAATCATCCAAAAATTGGCCGAACAGTGTGTCATCCAAATTTAGTATAAAAAATATCAAGTTGACGTACACGTGTAATGCATACACTTACGGTGAATCTAGTATATATATGCATGCTTATAAGTAACAAGGTAAACAAATAAAAAGATATTACATGCCATGGACTTGAAGTGCGTAAAGAATATGGAAATGGAAAAATTACCTCACTCTGGAAATGTTGAATCAAAGAGAAATACAAATCATGAGGCAAATAGGACTGAGAGAAGCAAATAAAAGAAAAAATATCTACATTTTCGGATCAAATAGTTATTTATTGCCCGTAATAAAATGGTTCAGTTACCATTATTTTCCCAAGATAATTGACTAGGTCCAGTTTAAAATTTCTTAATTGCAAACAAGCTCAAATATCACTAATATAAAGTTAGTACAATAAATAACCTGAAAAATAATGTGGTTTTGTAGAAATATCATTTTTTTTCTTTACCATGCAACGTCTATTTTACAGTTGCACCCTTCTTTGTACATCCATTTTTTTATTATGATATTTTAATTCATTTTTCACCATTAATTTTTTATCTTTAATTGAAATTGTATCATATTTATTCTTAATTTTGAAGTGACGTTTCTTTGGGGACTAAATAAAAAAGTTCATTTATAATTTTGTTATAAAATCTATCTACCATTGTTTTTTATGTTTAATTATTTTACTTGTACATATAATATAAGGTTTTAATATTTTTTTCTTTTTTATTTTCAACATTAGACACTTAATTATAATTGCCACTATTGAAATTACCTACATGATAAATGGTTTATGTCACAACCTAAAAATCTTATGGATCATTATGGCAGTTATGCCTCATTTGTTTTCATTAAGATTAAGTCGTCTAAATCTGAATGCACATTTGATATATATATATATATACACACTAGATAATGAAAGTCCAAATATTACAATCTTATATATATTTATAATAGAAATTTAATTAGTTTTTGGGAAAAAATATTATTATGATATTCTTAATAATTATGATAGGAAATAACAATAACATATCATATGATCCAATGATTTTTTAACATCATGTCAAACATATATATTCGAATTAAATAATTAAATTAATTATTTTTTAACATCATTTCAAGAATAGATATTCGAATTAAATAATTAAATTAATGATATTCTTTTTCTATTTTATGCAAAAATTATTCAAGAGAAAAGATTAATATTATGAGTGTCAATATATTAATAATTTTCATAAACTACATGAAGCAACAAAGTCTAATGATCCATCTATAGATTAATTTTGAATATACTTAAAATTTGTTTTATAGGTGTTTAACAAACAAAATTAATAGCCTACTTGATGAAAATTAGAATGAATTGTCTCATTCTTTACAAAGTGATAAAAGGATGAAAAAAAAGTTTTGATTTTAAGTCTTGTCCTTATATTCATTAAAGTTAGGAGAACAATATAGTATAGTAAACAAAGAATTTTTTCTAAAGTAATTTATATACCGGATGAATGAATATTTTACCTCAAATAAAGAGAATTTAAAATATTAACAAAAGTTAACTTCAAAACAAAAGGGGCACATCCGATTGACCATTTAGGGAATTAGTTTGGATTGTAGATAGTTAATTTAGTTGTAAGGTCTATTTGTGTCACGACCCAGACAGTCGTGATTGGCACCCATACTAACCCTCCGGTGGGAGAACCACTACTACAACCCAAACCAAGCAACTAAACCAAAAACTAAGCATTTAAAGATACAGAAGCAGGTTTAAATGACTATAAAAATGGAGTCCTCATAAACTCCAAGGTTTAAACAAATAACTTAACCCTAGAACCTGAAAGTTATTGTACCAAAATTCTACTAACGACAAGTCTAAGAACAAGGGGTGCAACCTCGAAACTAAACAAACACCTTAAACAAATAGACTGAGTCTAAAAAGAATGGACTTAAACAAGAGAGATTCATGGCAGCCTGAAAGAACTAGCTCACCCTTGAATCCGATCACGCTCAATAGTCACCTAGCTGAGGTCTATCAATAGCCACGTCAATGCCCTGTACTCAACAAAGAAAGAGCAAGTGCAGTATCAGTACACAACCACAGTGTACTGGTAAGATCACGTGGCTATCCCAATAAGTGAAACACATGCAAGTAACCACAACATTATAAAACAGGCATATACGGAACATATACAATATTAGTCATCTTTTCAGGATCAATGTAGCATCACACGTTCTCAATAATACACATTGGTTATCAATTTAGAGCAGCATACAGTCTTCCAATATCAATCATCATTAAATATGAACGTAATCATCACAAGTAGATACACAACACAATTCAATAATCCTCTTATGGAACACAATTCAACGGTCCTCTCATGGAACCCACACCCAAACTGTTAGCATATCGAAACGTGGTACCCGATCCAATATTTATGTCGGAACGTGGCAACCGATCCCATATTTATGCCGAAACGTGGCAAACAATCCCATGTTAATGCCGAAACGTGGCAACCGATCCCATGTTTATGCCGGAACGTGGAAACCGATCCCATATTTATGCCGGAACGTGACAACCGATCCCATGTGTATGCCGAAACATGGCAACCGGTCCATTCAACAACCACAATCACAATCACAATGTTTATTCTCACAATCATACAACAAGAGGTTATTCATAGCATACAATTATTCAATTATCCTCATTTACGATTAGGGTGATCAATAATGCAACATCCACATACATACTTGCATTATAATGAGCAATTACAAACATATATCCCACCAACATGAAATCACAACCATCACCTACCTCGAATCCAAGCTTGAATCTCCTAAGGCACTTGAATCTTCCCTTTCCCGATTCTTCATGCTTGTTCGTGGTCTAAAAACATACAATTAACGCAAGGATCAATAAACGAGGCATAATTACCTAGATAATAATCAACATTATCAACCTTAGGCCAAACCCTTGATCCCCATACCCATATTAGGGTTTCTTCCACCATAAATCACAGATCAAAACCCTTCCCCATCGACAATTACCCAAGAAACTACGTCTACGGATCAAAAAACCGATTCGGGGAGTTAAAACCTTATATTTAGCCTCAAGAATGGTGAAAACGGTCAAGAACTCGTCTGGGGTCGTTCCTTAGCTCTCAAAGTTGAAAAGTGCAGAATAAAGATGCTATGGGGTTTATTTACGACCTTAAATCGCGTCGGACCCGCCACAGCGATACTCACCCCGCTACAGGGGCCCCGTCCTGCAGAAATCCCGCCTCAGTGGCTTCCACGGAACCAGTGAGCTATTTTAATAATTCCAAGACCCCCATTTCACAACACACCTTTAACTAACGACGCTTAGAAAATACCGTTCACGCTAAGATCGATTCCGGGAGTTCTACTCACCCGAATTCAATTCCATAAAGTCGTACAGATTCCTTAACGACTTATCTAACCACTCATATAATCAAAATCATAAATAAGTCACCCAATTGTTACCAGATTTCCCTACACCTTAACGACTCTAATTTTGTCTAAATCTGTCTAATTTTGTCTAGTCCCAATTATTTCCCCATTGGCTTTTCTATAACGACTGGAACAAGTTGTTACAATAGATACCAATTTACCCCTCACTCGTCCCCGAGTGACAAACTAGGAGAAAAGGGCTAAAGCAAGAATAGAGTAGTATCTGAATCGTCGAATAACTGGGATACTTGTCCCACATACTTTTTTTGTCGACTCTGGGTTGCTAGAAGCTTATATTGGACACTTCTCACCTTACTTTGAACATCTTTCGCCAAATCAACTCTCAAAGGTTTCATGTCTTTAAACTCAAACCAACCAATTGAACACCTACACATCCTCCCACACAATGCCTCAATGAAGTCATCTCAATACTCAAGTGATAAATATTGTTGTATGTAAACTTAACTAACAACAAACAAACGATTCCCAACAACCACCAAAGTTGATCATACACACATCTACAATATGTTATCAAGGACCTTGACACAATCATCCGGACGAATCCTTTAGCACTTAAGCATGATAAAATTCCAAGATCAAAACTCGCCACAATTAGAGGTGAACCTAAACTAACCAACACATGCTCATGATACTCAAACAATCATAGTTCTTAACAACAACTCCATCCTACAACATAAATTCCCATGAGCTTAAGCTACAAAAATTTCAATCTTTAGACATCAGATATTTCTTGAGGGATATGTCCAAGCATACAACCCCTCTAGCAACCTCTTAAGAAAAGTAGAATTGAATTGAATGATCCCTACATTCAACCACACATAATCGATACATGACCTCGATGACAAGATGAAATATTAGATTGTCGGACAACCATAAATACGTAGGGTAGCTCTTCTATAAATTTTCATAACTAAGGTGGTGCATGTAGAACCACTAAAA
The DNA here is from genome assembly GCA_036250505.1 of Solanum acaule. Lineage (NCBI taxonomy): Eukaryota > Viridiplantae > Streptophyta > Magnoliopsida > Solanales > Solanaceae > Solanum > Solanum acaule. The sequence continues at coordinate 5,052 of JAJOOR010013411.1, read as the reverse complement.
TACTTTAACAACTCCAAGACAACACCAATTATGTCATTCGAAATAACCAAATCTTCCCAATATTACCACTCAACCAAGAGAACATCGCAGGATCGGTACACCCGGTCCACCACTAGGGATCCACCCACAAAATTAAAAACACACGTGAGCATAGCTAGCAACTCATACTCACAACCATCATGAACACTCCGACCATTTATCTCACTCTAAACCAACACTTTTACATGAAAACCTTTCTTAGGTACTTTAACAATCAAAAGTAATAAACTTTACGACTCAAATTAGGTGTAAGCCCTTTCACATGCTCAATACCGGATACAATTGATCATTTCTCACCTTGCCAATTCATACCTTGACAAAATACATCACCACGAATGTAGACTTACAATGAAAAATCTGATTAGTAATTTTCCATTGTATAACACAATCTCTTTCTCTATCAACATTAGCTTGTACCCATCTGATGGACCAATGACACTATTACCATAGCCACAACAAAACAATGAAATCACATATCTCTGAACCCAATTATCTACCCCTCTTAAGATATCTCTTTAGCCTTTGCAATCAAATAAATTATTCCTGCTATCGCCTCTCTCTAAAGGTTGTACTACATCCCACTATTTTTCTTCACTATGACTCTACCTCTTTAATTTCTATTCGAATGGTGTCCCACCATCTCTTAAAACTTTCCATACACCCACGTTACTCACCAAATATTAGAAAACCACAACCTTAGATACTCGTAAGTCGTAATTACTATACAAAAATTCGCTTAACCAACAATTTTATTATATAGTTGCATCCCATCACAATCCATCACAAACTCTTATTACCATTATGCTCAATCAACCTTGACTATCACTACGAAGCCAACATTTCATCAACACGACACCTCAAACTCAAGTAAAATCATCAAATTCAAAGGACTAACCCAATCTTGGTACGCACTTTCTTACTAAATTCTTCTATTTCCTTCACCCAAGTATACTCAATGGAACTTTCTTTATCCTTAAGCTTGTCATTCCGGTATTAATCCACTCCCTTATGGATTAAGATAAAATCATCAGTCCTCATACTACCCTCCTTCTTCTTAACAAACAAGATAGGAGCACCCCACGGGGAAGCATTAAGACAAATGAAACATTTATCAAGAAGCCTTTGGATTTGATCTTTAAGCTCTCTCAATTATGACAACACACGAATAGACTCAATAAGGGAGATTCAACCTCAACACCCCGAACATGAACCAAATAAGCCAAACAACCCTGTCCTACCAGTTTCCTATCCCTAATGGAGGATATGATCTTAGCTAGCATAGGCTTGTACACCATTTCCCACTCTAATCTTTCCCTACCGGAGATCTTTAGAGTTACCGACTTAGTATTACAATTAAGTCCGGTGTAATAGGGGAGGACAACCAAGTCATGCCTAAGATTATATCAAGTCAGTCATATCTAGCATAACCAAATCAACCCAAGTCTGAAAATCCCTAAACACAACAGGACAAACACGATATACAAGGGTGACTATGACTGATTCAACTGGGCTAGAAACATGGATAGGGGCATCAAGTATATCACAAACCACATCAAATCCCAAGGCAAACTGAACGGGTACATAAGAATTAGTAGAACACGGATCAAACAACACATTAGTCATCTGGTCACAAACAAGCATAGTACCTGTGACCACTGCATTAGACACCTCATCCTCGGTATTGCCCGAAAAGGCATAAAACTGAGCCCTGTCATCTTGACGGATAACCTTCTCGCCTGGCTGCACTACTCCTCTACATGCATTACCATTTCCCCGACCTCCACGGCCTCGCTGATTTCCTCCTCATATGCCTAGGTTCTCCACAATCTTAACACACTTTATAACTTATATTCGATTGTTGAACACTGAATTAGATCGCGGGGGTTAGTTCGGGTACGATTCGGAGTCCATAATTGTGACTAGGGAAAAATAGGAGAGACAGGGGTGAGATTTTATCTTGCCCTGTCCCGCTAGGGCGGGAGAAATCCCGCACTGGCGGTCTCGCACTGGCGAGATTATCCCGCCCCAGCGGCTCCGAAGGAAACAGAACCCCTGCCAACAATTTCTGGGGTTCCTCTCTTTTCTATATTTCCCCTAGATTTCCCGGATATAACTAGGCATTTAAGAAAATTCCTTTAGATAGGACATTCATTGTATACCCCTGGTCAACCCAACGAAGTACGCACTTTAGAATCCTTTTACATCGTTTCAACACTACTGCACACGTATCCCCAGGATACACCCAGACTCTCACACGGTTATCAGTTTGGTCGCAACGCACATCCAGATTTCTTGCTTACGAACCACATCGTAATTTATCTAGACCCTTGCACCTAATATCATGATGACTTTCTTTTCACAACAAGTTCCACGACACTCAAGCGGTTACAACTGGCACAATTTCAATATTTAGGCCAACACATTGCACATATCAACATTCAGACAAGCAATACTAGGCACATAATCATATCAAAGCATTCAAGTAATACACCTTTCACATTCATAGTTAATTTCAGACAACTAGAAGCACACATTCACCGTTCCAAGTTACAACTCGTAGACAAGTCCAATTTCTTTAATTAGTTAGTTCCATAAATGACTATCAGTCATGCCTCATATGGCCCCTAAGGCCAAATACCAATTGGAACATTCTCAGTTCCAATTAACTTGCTTGTGTCCCTTCAGCCGGGACTACAACGTCTAGTTCACTTTGTTGAGATACCAATTGGAATTGGGAGATACCAATTGGAATTGGGAGATACCAATTGGACTCAACTCAGACCGCAAGCAACAATAGTAGCTAGCGAGCCTTACAAAACTGTTAATTTCAATCACAGAACTTAGTCGAACCCAATTCTTAAGCGCCTCAATCTTTAACTGATGGTAACTAGACCTTAAATCAATCTTAAAGAAAAATGATGCACCTTGCAACTGATCAAAAAGACAATTTATCTGAGGCAGTGGATATTTGTTTCGAATGGCGACCCTATTCAACTATCAATAGTCTATACGCATCCTCTCCTGCTAGTGATGGTGTTACCACTTGTTGCTCTAGTTCGGACCATAGAGTGAAGGAGGAAAGATACCAATTTGTATCACCCAGATACCAATTGGATTCAAGTCATAGCACGAATGAGCAGAAAGAAGTGAGTTTTTCCTAAAGTCCTATAGCCTCTCAAAGAAAAGTACGGACGTTATCGTACCGTTCCGCAAGACTCTACTAGACTCATTTTGGTACAATGAGATCAACAAACCTAGGGATCTGATACCAACTTTGTCACGACAGACCGTCGTGATTGACACCCACACTAACCCTCTGGTGGGAGAACCACTACTACACCCCAAACCAAGAAACTAAACCAAAAACTAAGCATTTAAAGATACGAAAGAATGTTTAAATGACTATAAAAATGGAGTCCCCATAAACTCCAAGGTTTAAACAAATAACTTAACCAAACAAATGCGGAAGAACAACCCCTAGAACCTGAAAGTCATTGTACCAAAACTGTACTAACGACAAGTCTAAGAACAAGGGGTACAACCCCGAAACTAAACAAATACCTTAAACAAATAGCTTGAGTCCGAAAAGAATTGTAACACCCCGTATCCAAAAATAGACCAAATTGTAGATTTCTGGTGTTGCAGGTGGCACTCACGGGCACCATCCAAGGACCGTAGAAGGACCCATGGTCCGTCCTGCAGGTCAATGGTTCGTGTCAGCAACCTCCCCCGAACTCTGCCAGAAATTTGGCCAAGTGTTGACCCACGGCCGGACCTACGGACCGTGGTTCGTGTCAGTGGATCGATGCCCCTAAAGCCCAGCTTCAGTACCAATTGATGGTTGACCAGCACGGACCATCATTCGATGCACGGTTCGTAGGTCTGACCGTAGGTTAGGGTCAACAGCTAGTTAGATGAAAATTGTTGAGTGGGTCAACTTCAGATGGTCATAACTTTTAGCGCAAAAGGAATTATGTGTCCCATGACCTATGATATCATAGATAATTGAATCATCTTTCCAACTCCACCGAGTTTGCTAAAATCTGACCTCCGAGTAAAAAGTTATGCTCGTTTTAGTGAAGCCCTATCGGGCAGACTCGACCGATGACTCCAATCAACGGACCGTCGATTGACCTACGGCCCGTCAGTCCCGTCCGTCAGTCACTCCGACAGCAGTTAAGTCAGGGGTCTTTTGTTCTTTTCCTATTTCGTTGGACCCTAAGATACGTCGTTTAAACCCTAAATCATGAGGTTTTAGTCAGTTTAAGTCTAGAAACATAACTAGAACTTATCTAAGTCAGATCATTAATCAAAACATAGAAAATTAGAGCGTAAGAGGAGAAGAGAATTCAAGAACCCTAGTTCAAGAATGCAGCAGGGTTCATTCAGTTTCAACCCCGAAATCGAAAGATTTCTCTGTGGAATTCGTCACTAGGTATGTGGGATTTCACTAGTGGGTTCCTCTCGCCCATTAGGTCCCTAGAATTCAGTCAGTTTCTTGATTCCCTTATTATGAACAGACCTAAGGTTTCTAGAATTTCAACAGATCTTCATGAATTAATTATTTAAATATTCCAAATCAGATTATCATGTTATTGCTCAGTTTATTGCATGAATTTTAGAACCCTAGCTATGTATTTCTTTAGTTCTTGAATTACACATGCTAGGTAAGATATTTCAGTTATTCAGTTATATGTGCCTCAGTTTATGAATGCATCATTATCAGATTAATTGTTGCATTATTAGATTGAATGTTTAGTTTCGAGCTATCCAGTATTTACAGAAATACAGTCATAACTAGTTAACCACTTAATTCATTGGGAGTAGCATAATACCGAGTTGGACTAGGGTTCAAGCGTACCCATATAGTCCCAGAACTACGAGCCACGTAGGTGTAAGTCCCCTCTGTGGGCAATATCAGTTTAGTGATCACGCCAGCATGCCTCTATACCTCTGGCAGGGTATATTGGGTCCTCTCGATGGGGCGTATACATCGGACTCCACATTTAGCTC
>JAJOOR010013410.1:0-35304 GCA_036250505.1 Solanum acaule | reverse complement strand
TCTCTTCCCAATAATTGGGAAGATTTGAAGGTTAACTTGTTTTATAATGATAGCATCAAAACTTTTTCCGATGTTGCACGCCATGTTGAATTTGAAGATGAGCACCTTGGTGCTGCTAAAGCTGCCTTTAATGCCTTTGTGGTAGAGTCAAGTGGTACAAAATCTTCAGGCTTCAAGCATAAGAAAAATTGGAAAATAAATGGGAAAGACAAAGAGATTGGAGAAGAACCCTCTAAGAAAAAGAAGAAGCCAAACTCCAAGAAAGGAAAACGGTTTTTCAAGAAGAGAGACAAGAGTAAAATGAAGTGCTACAATTTCCAAGAATTGGGGCATTTTGCTCGTGAATGTACCAAGCCCAAAAAGGTATAATTTTTAAATGCATCTCTAAGTGCTACATATGTTTCTAGCACTTATTTACTAACTGAATCTTATCCTATGTAGATTGTAGACTCAGGATCCACTGACCACGTGAGTCGAGATCAAGAAGCGTTTATGGATTTTCGCAGAGTTTCACTAAGATCCAAGTGGATCTATGTAGGAAATAATGCTAGACTTGAAGTCAAACGGATAGGTACTTGCAAAGTGGACTTGCGTGGTGGCCGATCTTTGATGTTGCATGACGTCCTATATGCTCCAGAGATTCGACGAAACTTAGTATCTGTGTATGCTCTTCTAGATATTGCTTTCGATTTCTTTTTTAGTCACAAGGGTATTAGAATAACTCTAGATAATGTTTTATATGGTTTTGGACTTTGTTATAATTATTTTATCCTTTTAGATTGTAATCCTTCAGCTTATGACTATTATGTTGACCGTTGTGTAATGACATGTTATCCTAGTAATAATGATATTGATGATATTACATAGCATGCAAGATTAGGTCACATAGGGCAAGATCGAATGGATAGGTTGGCAAAGGAAGGGCCTTTAGGTCCTTTCTCTAAAATTGATATGCCAACTTGTGAAAATTGTCTTGCTGCAAATATTACACGTAAACCATTCGAGAAGGCTAAAAAATGTCATGCCCCGAGCCTACACCCTGGACGTTGCCAGCACTCGAGAACCATTGCTGGTCCCAAGCGAACCCTTGGCCTGGGTTACTTACACAGCGGAAGATTTAAACACAAGAGATATAGCTCATACAATAACTTAAAATATAATAACATAGCCAAAAATGCTTATTCAAGTCTTGAACGTGTATAACTGAAATGAATAAGTCCAAAGAACTAATACTATCTGTCTATAAAGCCTCTAAAACAAAGAGGGATGTCGGGACAGGACCCCGATCATCCTAATAACTGAAAACTAGAAAGCAAATGATAAAAGAGTCCTCCAGAATGCAACGATGCTCACCAACTGACTCGAAGTGCTGAACCTGATCAACGAGATGCTGGATGCTGGTCCTGGTTACCTGTGTCTGCATCATAAGATGATTCAAACCAATTACATCAGTACATTAAATGTACGAGTATGCGAGTTGAAATGCTAAACAATACAAAGGCTTGAAAAGATTCTGAAAGAAACACTTACCTTGACTCTTCTCAACTCATGAATAACTTAACTAAAAAATAAAGCAATGAACACATGCAATATATGAAAAAATTTATAAATCAATAAAAGCAACTTAGTTCGTTAAAGAAAATGCAATAACAAACTCAACTTTACTCATATAATAAAGTAATATAGTTTATGTAGGAGATTCTCTAACTGACAACCACCACTATGAGCCTAAGTGGTGATTCAACGTCTTGCCCACGCTACCAGAACTGTCTTATACTTTGCCGTCATACAGAACGCTTAACTTAGTGGATCCACTAGCTTAACTTATGTCATCATCTAAGAAGTATGACCCATTAATACCCATGATGGTTACATGGTTTATGAAGACTTGAGTTAATATGAACTCGCATCCCCATATGGGTGCTCAATACTACTCCCAAAATATACTTAGCTCATATGTTTTTAAAACAACTTTTTTCTTTGCTTTGAGGTAATTACTCAAAACTTAGCTTAAAAGCTTCTTGGAATCGATGTTCCCTTTTCTTGCTCAAATGTGAAAACATTTATTTGCTCTTAGGGAATACTTAGTTCCCTTATAGCTTCTTTGAGAAATGAACTCAACTCTTTAGTCTTAGCTTAACGTGAAACTTTTAGTCTTAAAACAAATTTAAAACATTTGTAAAAGACCCTTGAAAACTTTGATGACTTCACTTGACTTGACTCTTAACTTCACTTGAATTGACTCTTAACTTTCCTTGAATTGAATTATGGATTCAAGGATTATAATTTGTGATAGGAAAAGTCTCTTAATGTTTAGGAATGATTTTGAATAGCTAAACTTGAGAAAAGTTACGAAATCACCGTCTTGGAACAATTCCGCGATGCGGAGATGCTCCTAAATAAATGCTCGCGAAATTAAATTTTGAGACAGTGGAGTCCGCGTCCTCTCCATGACACGAAGCAGATTTTTTTGTTCACAGGGGGAACAAGTCCGCGTCATGAACCTTACTCGACTTTTTCCTTCTTCATTTTTCAACCTCAATCCACCTAAATTCGATTATCTTCCTCAAATTCGTTTTAAATCCCGATTCCCAGCATGTATACTCAAGAAACTAACTCAAAGCAACCCTAAACTCAATGTAAGGATTTCATAAACTTCTCAATTCGTCCTAATTCGCTAACAATATTCGAATTCAAGAATATTTGTCAAGAACATCAATTTTCCAACTCTTCTAGGACGAATTTCATTGAATTAAACATGCTTGGCGCGTGGGTGAATGAACCCAGCGCTATGAGAGACTCACATACCTGGTGGGATCAAATCCTTGAAGAAATCCGAGATCAAATCCTTTCGAAATGATGAATCTTGATTTTCCTCTTCTCTTTTCTCTTATGTTCTTTCTCCAAAAACCTTAACTCTATTTTTCAAAAGCGTAAACTGAACCCAGTCAATTTTGCCCCTAAAAATATTACCAAAAATGAATTAATTAAGTTGGGTAAGGAAAAGACCAAACTACCCCTTAAAAATCCGGATTGGACTTTTCCTTATTCCAACAGCCCAACTTCCAAAGGAAATAACTCACTCATCCGAACTTGGAATTTCCCAAACTTTGCGGCGTTGGAAAGATTATTTTAAGGGATTTCCAACCATATCTGGAAATATACCTAACGCATCCTGAGCTAAAAGTTATGGTCGTTTGAAGTTTACCAAAACTCACTTTTGCTAACTTAACTAAATTTCCAGATTTTTAATTCTTCCCAAATATGACTTTAGGCTTCTTCCTAGTTATTTCAATTTGCGAGATGTTACAATATCTCCCCCTTGGGATCATTCGTCCTCGAATGAGATTATTATCACTAGGCTAAGGGTGGTAGCATCTAGTTCCAACACCCAAGCAAATGCACAAACAACATGCTCACTCATAATTTAAAGAGTACTAAAAAGAGAATTAGTACCTTGGTCTGCATTTTCTTCGGTTTCAAAGAGATATGGATATCTCTTCTTCATATCCTCTTCAGCTTCCCAAGTAGCTTCTTCAACAAATTGGTTCCTCCAAAGGACTTTGACTGACGCAACCTCTTTTGTTCTCAACTTGCGAACTTGGCGAACTAGAATCTGAACCGGAATCTCCTCATAAGATAAGCTATCCTTGATTTCAATATTTTCAGTTGATATGATCAATGAAGGATCGCCCATGCAATTCTTCAACATGGAGATGTGAAACACCGGATGAACCATTGCTAACTCTTGTGGTAGCTCCAACTCATAAGCTACATTACCAATCCTCTTGGCTATGCGATAAGGTCCAATATACTGGGGACTAAGCTTCCCCTTCTTACCAAACCTCATAACACCCTTCATGGGTGAAACTTTCAAATATACCCAATCATCTATTTCGAACTCTAACGCCCTTCTCATAACATCACTATAGGATTTTTGACGACTCTGTGCTGTTTTCAATCTCTCTTGAATTACTTTCACCTTTTCCATAGCTTAGTGAACTAAATCTGATCCTATCAACCCTGCTTCACCAACTTCACACCATCCAATAGGAGATCTGCATCTTCTCCCATAAAGAGCTTCATAAGGAGCCATTTGGATGCTAGAGTGATAACTGTTGTTGTAAGCAAACTCAATGAGAGGTAGGTGATCATCCCAATTCCCTTTGAAATCAATCACATAATCCCTCAACATATCTTCTAAATTCTGAATAGTGTGCTCTACTTGCTCATCAGTCTGAGGATGAAAGGCAGTACTTAAGTTCACCTTTGAACCCAAACCTTTCTGAAAAAATTTCCAGAACTGTGCAGTAAATTGTGCACCTCTATCTGAAATAATGGAAACTGGGACTCCATGAAGTCTTACCACTTCCTAAATATATAACCTGGCATAATCTTTTGTTGAATGGGTAGTCTTTACCGGCAAAAAGGGGCTGATTTTGTCATTCTGTCGACAATCAACCAAATGGAATCATGATGTCTGCGAGACCTTGGTAAACCTGTGATGATATCCATATTAATCATCTCCCACTTCCATTCCGGAAGTTCTATATTATGCGCTAAACCATCGGGCCTTTGGTGCTCTACTTTAACTTATTGGCAATTTAGACACTTAGCAACAAATTCTGCAATGCTCTTCTTCATACTATTCCACCAATACACTTCTTTCAAATCACGATACGTCTTTGTGGAGCCCGAATGAATAGAATATCTGGAGTTATGAGCTTCCTCCATGATCCTCTCTTGGAGCCCATCCAACATAGGTACACACAACCTACCTTGATATCTTAATATACCATCTCCCCTTTGTTCAAAAGCTAATACTCTTTGCTTATGAACGTTTGCCTTCAATTCAAGAAAAATAGGGTCTTGGTCTTGCTTGCCTTTTACTTCTGACACTAATGATGGCTCAGCCCCATTCGTCACCACTATACCTCCTTCTGTGGAATCCATAAGTCTGACTCCCAGGCATGCCAGTCTGTGCACGTGTTTTGCTAACTCTTTATTTCCTTCTTCAAAATGGGCGGTGCTACCCATAGAAAACCTGCTTAACGCATCGGTAACCACATTAGCCTTACCTGGGTGGTAAAGAATGCTCATATCATAATCCTTGAGTAATTCTAACCACCTCATCTGTCTGAGATTAAGTTCTTTCTGGGTGAACACATATTGAAGGCTCTTATGATCAGTGAATATATCAACATGAACACCATACAAATAATGACACCATATCTTCAAAGCGAATACTACAGCAGCCAATTCTATGTCATGGGTTGGGTAGTTCTTCTCATGAACTTTCAACTGTCTGGAGGCATAAGTTATAACATTTGCCATTCTGCATTAAAACACAACCCAAGCCAACTCTAGATGCATCACAATACACTACAAAACCTTGACTACCTTCCGGTAAAGTTAAAACTGGGGCAGTAGTCAACCTTTTCTTCAATTCCAGAAAGGTTTTCTCACAAGCTTCAGACCATTGAAACTTCACTGTTTTCTGAGTCAACTTCGTCAAAGGGGACAAAATGGATGAAAAACCCTCTACAAACCTTCTATAATAGCCAGCCAAACCCAAGAAACTCCTAATATCAGTTGGAGATGTGGGTCTAGGCCAATTTTGCACTGCCTCAATTTTCTGAGTATCAAATCTAATTCCATCACCGGAAACTATGTGGCCTAAGAACGCCACAGACTCAAGCCAAAACTCACACTTAGAGAACTTGGCATACAACTCTCTATCTTTCAAAGTCTGAAGAACTATTCTGAGATGACTAGCATGATCTTCTTTATTCCTTGAATAGATTAGTATGTCATCATTGAAGACGATAACAAACATATCTAAATAAGGTTTGAAGACTCTATTCATAAGATCCATGAATGCTACTGGTGCATTGGTCAAACCAAAGGACATGACCAAAAACTCATAATGACCATATCTGGTTCTGAAAGTTGTCTTTGGAATATCACATTCCCTTACTCTTAATTGATGATAGCCTGATCTGAGGTCAATTTTCGAGAAACATGAAGCACACTGAAGCTGATTGAAAAGATCATCAATTCTCGGAAGATGATACTTATTCTTGATGGTAACCTTGTTCAACTGACGATAATCTATACACATCCTAAGCGAACCATATTTCTTTCTCACAAACAAGACTGGAGCGCCCCAAGGGGAGACACTTGGTCGAATGAAGCCCTTATCTAATAGATCCTTTAACTGCTCTTTCAACTCTTTCAACTCTGCTGGTGCCATTCTGTATGGCGGAATAGAGATAGGATGAGTATCTGGAATGATGTCTATAGGAACTGACTGAATGAGAGGTACCTCAACACTTGAGTCATTTACTCAGACTAAGTGATAGATACAACCCTTCGAAACTAACTTTCTCACCTTAAGGTATGAAATGAAACGACCCTTAGGCACTGCTGAACTACTACTCCACTCTAAGACTGGCTCATTTGGAAACTGAAACTTGACTACTCGAGTTCTACAATCAACTGAGGCATAACAGGCATGAAGCTAGTCCATACCCAGAATGACATCAAAATATACCATGTATAATTCAATTAAGACAGCCATGGTACTCTTGTGATTGACGAAAATGGGACAATTACGATAGACTCTCTTTGCTAGAATAGACTCCCCAACAGGTGTAGAAACACAAAAGGGTTCACAAAGTTTCTCAAGAAGAACATCAAACTTATTTGCAACATAAGAGGTTACAAAAGATAAATTTTCTCCTGGGTCTAGCAAAGCATAAACATCAAAAGCAAAGACTTTGATCATACCAGTAACAACATCTGGAGAGTTCTCTTGCTCTTGACGGCTGGTGATTGCATAAAGATGGTTTGTTCCTCCACCTGTACCTGAAGTAGCTGCTCTAGGTGCAGCTCTGTCTGGGGGAGCAACTGATGAAGATTGGGCCCTATTGCCCCGATTTCCACTACCTTGCATGTTCTTTGGGCACTCCTTCAAGAAGTGACCCTCTTGTCCACACTTGAAGCAACTTGTCTGCCCTCACGACACTTACCTAGGCGGGTTCTACCACACTTAGCACATGCAAGAGCCCAAATACCTCATTGTGCCACACTACCCTGAGACTGTGCAGGTCTAGCTCTGAAGTTATGCGAATTCTAACCATTATATTCACTTTTGTTTCTAGGTGCAGGTGCACTAGTAGATGATAGAGCAGGTCCCTTTTGCTTTTGCTGAAAGGACGAACGGTACACATTACCTTTCTACTGCCCAGATTCATTCCCTGTATTAGCATTCACATTTCTGAACTCTTCCCTGCCCCTCAGCTTATCTTCCTCAACCTGCTGCACAGAATCCATGAACCTTGATATGTCCATGCCCCCGATAAGCATTGCAGCCCTACCTTTCTTACTCGACAGACGAGACATCCCAGCAACAAACAAGCTCATTCTGCTCCTCATGTCCGCAACCATCTCCAGAGGATAACGGGATAGTTGGGTGAACTTCAACCCATATTCATGAACACTTAGAGAATCCTGTTTAAGTGTGAGGAACTCATGTACCTTGGCCTCTTTCAATTCTCGAGGAAAGAAACTCCCCAAGAAAGCTTCCTCAAAACAGGCCCAACTCGCAGGTGGTGCATCCTCAGCTTTACCTCATTTCCACTGGTCGAACCAAGTCCTAGCAATATTCTTCAGTTGATATGCAGCCAATTCAACTCGCTTACCACATGCATAACCTCAAATACCTTCTTCATCTCCTCAATAAAGTTCTCTGGATCCTCAGTAGTGCTTGAACCAGTGAAGCTTGGAGGATTCATCCTCAAGAACTCACGAATCATTGAAGTGTCAGCTTGACTCAGCATTCTAATTGCCTGGTTAGTCACAGCTTGACTCAGCATTCTAATTACCTCTCTGAACTCATTAGTAACTTCCCCTTGAGGTTGCACTTCAGGTGTATTAGGTAAATCTTGTTCTTTATAATTGCGTCTCGCAGGACGACCTCTGAAAGCTCTTCGTAGAGGCATGATTATCTGAAAACACGCACAAGCACGAATTAGAAGAAACTTTTTAGAGATCAAACTCTAACGCACGAAATTAGAGTGAAAGAAATGAGAAATTTTCCTAAATGTTGCAGCCTCCTAATTATAGATGTGGCGCACTTCACACCGATAACTAGGACTCTACAAACACGGCTTCATAGACTCCCTAAGACTCTTGAACTCTGTGCTCTGATACCAAGTTTGTCACTCCCCGAGCCTACACCCAGGACATGGCCGGTACTCGAGAACCATTGCTGGCCCTAAGCGAACCCTTGGCCTGACTTACTTACTCAGCGGAAGACTTAAACACAAGAGATATAGCTCATGCAATAACTTAAAAGATAATAACTTAGCCAAAAATGGCAATTCAAGTCTTAAACATGTATAACTGAAATGAATAAGACCAAAGAACCAATACTATTTGTTTATGAAGCCTCTAAAACAAACAGGGATGTCGGGACAGGACTCCCGATCATCCTAACAACTAAAAACTAGAAAGCAAATGATAAAAGAATCTTTCGAAATGCAACAAGGCTCACCAACTGACTCGGAGTGTTGAACCTAATCAACGAGGCGCTAGATGCTAATCCTGGTTACCTGTGTCTTCATCATAAGATGATGCAAGCCAACTGGCATCAGTACATTGAATGCACGAGTATGCGAGTTGGAATGCTAAACAATACACAGGCTTGAAAAGATTCTGAAAGAAACACTTACCTTGGCTCTTCTCAACTCATGAATAACTTAGCTAAAAAATAAAGCAATGAACACATGCAATATATGAAAAACTTTATAAATCAATAAAAGCAACTTAGTTCGTTAAAGAAAATGCAATAACAAACCCAACTTTACTCATATAATAAAGTAATATAGTTTCTATGGGAGATTCTCAAACTGACAACCACCACTATGAGCCTAAGTTGTGATACAACGTCTTGCCCACGCTGCCAGAACAGTCCTATACTTTGCCGTTATATAGAACGCTTAGCTTAGTGGATCCACTAGATTAACTTATGTGATCATCTAAAAAGTATGACCCATTAATACCCATGATGGTTACATGGTTTATGGAGACTTGAGTTAATATGAACTCGCATCCCCATATGGGTGCTCAATACTACTCCCAAAATATACTTAGCTCATATGTTTTTAAAACAACTTCTTTCTTTGGTTTGAGGTAATTACTCGAAACTTAGCTTAAAAGCTTCTTGGAATCGATGTTCCCTTTTCTTGCTCAAATGTGAAAACATTTATAGACTCTTAGGGAATATTTAGTTCCCTTATAGCTTATTTGAGAAATGAACTCAACTCTTTAGTCTTAGCTTAACGTGAAACTTTTAGTCTCAAAACAAAGTTAAACATTTGTAAAAGACCCTTGAAAACTTTGATGACTTCACTTGACTTGACTCTTAACTTCACTTGAATTGACACTTAACTTTCCTTGAATTGAATTATGGATTCAAGGATTATGATTTGTGATAGGAAAAGTCTCTTGATGTTTAGGAATGATTTCGAATAGCTAAACTTGAGAAAAGTTACGAAATCACCGTCTTGGAACAAGTCTGCGACGCAAAGATGCTCTTAAATAAATACTCGCGAAATTAAATTTTGAGACGGTGGAGTCCGCGTCCTCTCTGCGACGCGGAGTAGATTTTTTTTTTCATAGGGGGAACAAGTCCGCGACGCATGTTTCTCTTTAAAAAGATGAAAGTTCTTCTTTTCAAATGAACAAGTACGAAAAATACTACAAGAAAAGGAAACACACAACCAAATACAAGAATACATTTAGTTTGTGAAATTCATCTTTCGTTTCCTAGTGATTTAAGCTCGAACTTGGAGCAACTATTTTTCGATTAACATTCTGTTGTTGTTAACAGGTACATAACTTCGTTCCTGTTACGAAAATCTAACAATGGCATAATAATTTTAGAGAGAGGACCTAAATGCCCATCCTTTACCAACCTATTCATTCAATCTTCATTTACCAACCTATTCATGCGATCTTGCCCTATGTGACCTAATCTTGCATGCCATGTAATAACATCAATATCATTATTACTAGAATAACATG
Organism: Solanum acaule; assembly: GCA_036250505.1. NCBI lineage: Eukaryota > Viridiplantae > Streptophyta > Magnoliopsida > Solanales > Solanaceae > Solanum > Solanum acaule. The sequence continues at coordinate 25,215 of JAJOOR010013410.1, read as the reverse complement.
TCAATACCCAACGGTCAACATCATAGACATAAGCTGAAGGATTACAATTTAAAATGATAAAACGATCATAACGAAGTCCAAAACCATATAAAACATTATCTATAGTTATTCTAATACCACTGCAACTAAAAAACAAATCAAAAGCAACATCTAGAAGATCAGACACAGATACTAAGTTTCATCGAATCTCTGTAGCATATAGGACGTCATGCAACATCAAAGATCGCCACCACGCAAGTCCACTTTGCAAGTGCCTATCCCTTTGACTTTAAGTCTAGAACTATTTCCTACATAGATCCACCTGGATCTTAGTGAAACTCTGCGAAAATCCATAAACGCTTCTTGATCTCGACTCACGTGGTCAGTGGATCCTGAGTCTACAATCTACATAGGATAAGATTCAATTAGTAAATAAGTGCTAGAAACATATGTAGCACTTAGAGATGCATTTAAAAATTATACCTTTTTGGGCTTGGTACATTCACGAGCAAAATGCCCCAATTCTTGGAAATTGTAGCACTTCATTTTACTCTTGTCTCTCTTCTTGAAAAACCGTTTTCCTTTCTTGGAGTTTGGCTTCTTCTTTTTCTTAGAGAGTTCTTCTCCAATCTCTTTGTCTTTCCCATTTATTTTCCAATTTTTCTTATGCTTGAAGCCTGAAGATTTTGTACCACTTGACTCTACCACAAAGGCATTAAAGGCAGCTTTAGCAGCACCAAGGTGCTCATCTTCAAATTCAACATGGCGTGCAACATCGGAAAAAGTTTTGATGCTATCATTATAAAACAAGTTAACCTTCAAATCTTCCCAATTATTGGGAAGAGATCGAATCACTGCCTGAACTTGTTGCTCATCTGAAAGAACATGGCCAACACTCTTGAGTTGAGCCATCATGTTTGATATCACCCCAACGTGTTGTTTGATATTCTGATGATGATGTTTTTTGTAAGTGTCAAATTTGATAGTCAACTGCGGAGGCGGGTTACAAATATACCCCCATAAGTTCCTCGTAGATGCCACATAGCATGAGCAGGAGGGAATTCCCCACATTCACGTATGAGGTCATCAACTACAAAACTAACTATTATTCCACGTGCAGTGCAGTTAGCCTTTTTCCAAGATTTGTAAGCTTCAAGACAACAAATGTAAACCCTAAAAGGTTGATTGTGCCAAATGTCATGATAATCATCAGTCAATCTACTACCCCAAGGTTCATGGAGAGCTCTGTTAAGTAAGCTAAGGCTCTCCAATCTGAAATTTCCTTATAATCAACCAGTTCGGCCCATTTTGTTTCAAAAAGGTAAATAAAATCACGTGCAGAAATATTATGGGACATCTTCAAAGACTCAAACTGTTTAAATTTTTCTCTTTATCCCTTCGAATAGCCCTTTGATTCCTTAATAAATTTTGTGTCGCCCTTGGAACACCAATCCGTATGATCTCACGTCCTCGAAATCATTCCCCCACGGCGATGTGCTCTTCTACATTGTCCCTTTGCTCGAATTTGAAAACTCCCACTTAGAGTAATTCAAGTTTGTTCTTATTCAGCCATGTCTGAAATAAGAACAAGGAAACAATAAGAATGGTCATACCATTCAGTGTGACAACATATGTCACTTTTCTTGTAGAAGACAAAATTATTTAAGGACTAAACGAATTTACTAAGACCAATTTATATTAAATATATTTGAATCGTAACCAAGTGACGACTATAGGTCAATAGTAAATCAATGCTTCAGAAAAATAAAATAGAAGTATTGATATCATAATTTAATTACGCTCCCCAAAAAAAATTATATCAGTAGACTCATTTTTCACACATTACTTTTTCCATACAAAAACCAATTTAATGCTAGAGTACGTTATCCCATAAAATATAGTGAATTAAATAGTACTAGATCCAAATAGGTAGTACTAGATCAAAACTAAAGATCTGATCACGTTTTCCCAAAAAAACTGACACATCACACTTTTAATAAAGTCTGTATGTTTCCACTAGTATGGATACATCAACTTTAACATTTTTTTTTATTATAAGACAAAATATGTATACATATAAATATATATATAAAGTTATGAACCAAAAAGGTACTACACGTTTTTCCATTAAGTAGTACTACTTGAAAACAAATGGCACATAATAAAGTTGAACACATTTTCAATAAAATTATCATGTAGTGCAGAGCACTTTCTTCAAAAAATAATTAGGGAGCATACAAGTGGTACACCTTCTGGCATAAAAAAAAAACACAAGGAAAAAGATTCATATTTCCCAACAGAACGGAAATTACAAGTCATCTTCCCTACTTATATGTTATTAATACAAACACTTCTTCCTATTCATCTTCTTCAAATATTTCTTATGAATAGCAAAACTACACAAATCTGATTATTTTCATTCTTCTTCAAGAAAAAAATTTCCAGATTAATAAGATCGCACAGATTTGTGTACAACTCCATCAAAAAATGAATAGAAAGAAGGAACGTGATAAGGCTCAAGTGGGTATTTCGAACAAAGTACAATGCAGATGGGAGCATTCAAAATCATAAAGCTCGTCTCGTGAAAAAAAGGAAATTCACAAAAACAAGGTATATATTTTGAAGAAACTTTTTCTCCTGTTGCACGATTTGAAATAGTGAGAGTTGTTTTGGCTTCGGCTGCGCAATTATGTTTGCTCGTGTATTAATTTGATGTGAAGTCCGCTCTTTTGAGTGGTGATCTAGAAGAAGAGGTTTATATTTCACAACCTCAGGGCTTTGTTATTAATGGCAATGAAAAAAAAGTCTACAAGCTAAGAAAAGCTCTTTACGGGGTAAAGCAAGCTTCGCGTGCGTGGTACAGCAAAATTGATTCATTCTTTCGGGATAGCGAATTCACGAGAAGTGAAAATGAACCCACATTGTACTTAAAGAAGCAAGGTAATGGAGAATGTTTGGTAGTTTGTCTATATGTTGATGATATGATTTATTTTGGTTTCTCAAAGTCTTTAGTTGATGATTTCAAGTCTAGTATGATGAGAAACTCTGAGATGACTGATTTGGGTTTACTGAAATACTTTTTGGGGCTTAAGTAATTCAAGATAAAGATGGAATTTTTATTTCTCAAAAGAAATATGCAGAGGATCTTTTGGAAAAATTTCAAATGATGAATTGTGAAGCAGCAGCTACACCTATGAATATCAATGAGAAGTTACAACGTGCAGATGGAACTGAGAAAGCAAATCCGAGATTGTTCAGAAGTCTAGTTGGTGGCTTAAATTATCTAACGCACACTAGACCTGACATTGCTTTTTCTATTAGTGTTGTGTCCAGATTTTTGCAAAGTCCGACAAAGCAACATTTAGGTGTTGAAAAAAGAATTCTTCATTATGTTGCTGGAACGACAGACTTTGGTATTTGGTATTCTAAAGTATCAAATTTCATATTGGTTGGCTATACAGATAGTGATTATACAGGCTTCTTGGACGATCGAAAAAGCACTTCTGGTAGTTGTTTCAGCTTTGGTTCTGGAGCAGTGACATGGAGTTCAAAGAAGCAGAAGATAGTTGCTTTGTCAACATCTTAGGCGGAGTATATAGCAGCAAGCTTAGCAGCACGACAAACTTTATGGCTCCGAAAACTACTTGCAGATTTTATTTACGAGCAAAAAGAGTCTACTGAGATTTTTTCTAATAGCAAATCACCAATTGCTATGGCTAAGAATCCCTCTTTTCATGGGAGAACCAAGCACATTGATATGCAATATCACTTCATCTGGCCATTGGTAGCTGATGGAAGAATAGTGCTGAAATTATACGGCACAAACGAGCAAGCAGCGGATATATTTACGAAGTCTCTTCCTCAGGCTAAGCATGAATTTTTCAGGTTGCAGTTGGGAGTGTGTGATTTTGAATCAAGGGAAAGTGTTATTTGACTGATTCAAAAGTCACTAAGTTATTGCCAGTATTTTTAGGAGCCTTTTACATATTCAGTTTACTAGCATTAGGAGTCCTAATTTAGTTGCAGTTAGTCAATTAGCAGGTCATGGGATAGTGCCCTATTTTCTCTCTTAGTTTGTTGTTTTCCAAGTGTTGTTTAAAATCTTGTATGCTAGTTTTCTGAGAAATAAGAAATACTCAAATTTCTCTCTGCTTTTCTTCTTATTGTATTGTCTTTGTTTATATCTTGTGCCAACAGTAATTAGCTGCTTAGTATTTCACATTTATATTGATAGCATAACAGTTAATTTGAATTAGAAATTATGTGATTGCAACGCCTATAAACTACATAGCTCGCTTATAGGCCTATGGTGTATCTTGACTCCTATCTAGAGCTAAAGAATTAGAGTTGTAGTTTTACCTTAAAATAAATAGCATTGTGGCTTCCTTTTAAGTTAGGCATAATACATAAATGTGTCTTTTAACTTGGCCTCATTTCACATTAATGCCCTTCAACTTTGGGTATGCACAAGTAGACACTTAAACTTGTATAAACTTTAACAAGTAGACATATGAGTCCTATGTGGCACAATACACGTACGACACCACCTAGGACAAAAATGACATGTAGGATGTCATGTAGGACATGTGTGTCTATTTGTTCAACTTATACTAGTTTAAGTGTCTACTTGTGCACACCTAAAGTTGAAGGGCATAAATGTGATTTGAAGCCAAGATAAAGGACATATTTATGTATTATGCCTTTAAGTTATGATGGTGAGCTGGTAGGTGTTTCACCTATTTGCTAGCAACCATACACTACAACAAAAATACATTTTAGCGGGAATAAATATACACATTAGCAAAGAGTGTTAAAACCTTTACGGGAATTAGTTAATTGCCATTAGATCCAATGTCGGTAAAGGCTTGACATATATAAAGAGTGCTAATTGCAGCTAAAAGTACATATTTAGTGGCAATTAAGCTATTGTCGTTAATTAATTTCCATTAAAGATCATTTTTGATGTAGTGATATACTTCGCTACGACATGTAAATTGTTGTGCATGTTGCTTAGAAAGTCACCTTATTGATAAATTAAAAGATTATTTGATGCCTACAGTGGATACCTCGTCAGTTCACTACATCAAAAATTATCTTTAGCGGCAATTAATTAACGGCAATAGCTTAATTTGCACTAAAAATGTATTTTTAGCGGCATTTAGCACTCTTTGTAAATGTCCCTAAGACCTATAGTGACACTGGATCCAATGACATTTAACTAATGCCGGTAAAGGCTTTATCACTCTTTATTAATTTGTATATTTATGGCCACTAAAGATTGTTTTTGGTGTAGTGGTTGTTAGAATTTGGGACAATACTTTGAGCCATATACATATAGATGTCCCTTTGTTTGTTTCCTAGAAAGGCTATTGACAAGCATACCTTGGATATGGGGCTATACTTTGCTTATAAGAGGTACCAAATATCTCGAAAGACCGTATTGAACTTCATTTATGCCTAAGTTGAATTACTAACCCTCAGTAGAGCCTTGTGTGCTTGAGGTGTTGTTAAAGGAGCCCATAAGGCTCAAATACAACTATAGGATCCCACAAGGCTCAAGATACATATTCATGAGTTAAGTATGCTCAAGATATAGTAAAAGGTAGAAAAGATATGGTAGTTGTTGTAACCAAGTTACTCATAGCCTTATTCAATTATGTTAGTTGTTATTGATGGTATAAACATTCCTCATTGGGATCTATATGCTATTAACAGAGACCCCATATCTAGGTAAGACATACTGATTATTTGTATAAGTTACTCATATTCATATTGCTTGCCTTTGGGCTATTTATTGTTGTTGTTGCCCTCAAGGCTAATGTAGTTAGTCGTATGAATTTTTCTTATTCCTTCGGGGCAATGTACATATTTCCTTAGGAGCTATCAAGATAAGTGAACGCCTACAGGTTATTCCAATAGCGTCCGGAGCTAATATAAAGCCAATGCACTATAATGGTTATCTATGGGGTTATATTGAGGCCTATTCACTTACGAGCCACTTGATTACCAAAAAGGGATATATGTTGATGCCCACGAGGCTATGTTGATGTCTAAGAGGGATATGCGATGCCAATAAAGCTATATTAATGCCTAAGAGGGTCATATAATGCCTAAGAGGGTCATATAATGCCTAAGAGGGTCATATAATGCCTAAGAGCTATATACAGAATATCTAAGGGGTTATTTGCAGAGTGCTTAAGGTGCTATTGAGAGGTAATGATTATCTACAGAGCTAGGCAATTTCCAATAGAGGTATATAGATTAAATTCTACCTACCGAGCTCGAGTAAGTTATAGTATTTGTTGATTGCACCTACCGATCTTATGGGGGATCGAATACGTTGAATTGTTTGTTGTTTGTACTTGATGAGCTTATGGAAGCCCAAGTAGGTGGCTATCTGACTAGTGTTTGTTTGCTAGATTCAAGAGCAAGTTAGTGCTCTCACCTTATTCTTGACTTATTTACTTACTTTATATATATTATAATACATGCTCATTTATTCTATTGTCTTTATACTCGATAAATTATTTCATAGTAACGTCCCATTGCCTGGTGGCTACATTCTTGCCTACAGGTCCTACTAGATAGGTACACAAGTCTCCTTATATTAGTAGCGTTATCGAGTTACGGCAAATTGGTTGGTTCCATTTTCTCCGGAGTTGCCAGGTATAGAGTTTTGCTAATGTTTTGTCATGTTCAGTTGATGGGTAGGTCGGGGTCATATCCCGATCAAGTATTTCTTAGAGGCTTGCACTCTTTGAATTGTAGAAGTGTGTTGTCAGTTATGATGACTTATTGTTATTCCCTTTTTACTACAATGACTTGTTAGCACTAATCGTAGAGGGTTATGCATGTTCATTTTAAATGTTTCTAGATATCTTGGTGGCCTAGAAGGCCGACATGGGATTTTGTTTCCATTATATATGGATTACTGGGTTAGGTGAGTTTATAGAGGCATTGTGGGTTGAGAGATTATCTTTAAGTTGAGTTGTACTTGTAGGTTTTCTTGATTTTGTGGTTGGTATTACACTAGTAGCATAATAGTTAGCATGGTTCAACTCAAGGCCGAAGTTTTGAAACCAGGTGTCATTTACGCCACTTGAGTTTGGAGAATAAGAATTATTGTGTATGAATGCATAAATACATCCTATATCACAAACATCCACAATTCATATTTTATAACAAAAATTTCATGCTACGAAGCATTAGATTACAAACTAGAACCAATTCATAGTGATGCAACACCTACCCATAGGATTTCCCCATAATTTCATGAACCTAGTGTTCTAACCCATAATTCCACCATTAAAAATCATTCTAATAATTATAAGGTGTTAGTGGATTAATAGATGAAGAAGTTGATAAAACTTACCTCAACAAAGAATTACCACCCTAGCCTTGAGAAAATCGCCCTTGTAGGGCTCTGAAACGATGCTTTTGAGTTTATGATTAAAACTCGGCAAAACAGACTTAAACACTACCCTTCATTTGTTGCAGTAACCCTATTTACGCTCCAGTAGACTCATTGTAGTGTTCATATGGTTGTTGTAGTAGACTCGTTGCAGAGACCTACGGACCTCACCCACAATAATTTTTTACCTATGACATTGTTTAGTAAAAGGACCTTAACTTTCTACTTGAAACTCATATTAACAAACTTTCTACCCGTATTAACTTTGAACAGACATTACCATTCAAATTAAAATGTAAAGTAATAAGTTTATTAGAAATGATATCATAAAATTTCATATAATTAATGAGAGTATTCTCGATTTCTCTTCGCCATTGATTTCAAAATGGTTCACATCGATTTATTCATCACATGCATCTCAAAATTCACTTTGCTAAGCTATGCATTCTTCACCAATAGACTTAATCCTCATAATTTGTAGGGGTAATAAGAAGAAAAAAAAGCTATCTACTGGAGGAGTCGTGAACAACGATTGCAGGAAGAAGAAGAACATGCAAAGATTTCAATAGGTGGGGTTGGATTATTTAGGTCTGAAAACTTTTTAAAAAAAAATTTCCAAAATTAAAAATTCAATTTTTATAGTTAGATTGGGCCAGAGCCACATGTCATAATCTTATTCATAACTTTTTCAAGATACCGCGTGTGAGTTACGCGCACAATATTATTTATGTTGATTGTCATTTTGTGTTCAATAGATATACATTTGTTATTAGTAAAGTGTCTAATAAGTAGTAGCCCTAGTTGAGGTGTCTAAGTGAAATATGCAGACAACTTTAAGGGGACATGAATGATTTAAGCCAAAAAAAACTATAGATATATTTTAATTATATCCTTGCATATAACTTGTTAAGACATGTGCTGACGTCAAAATTCTTTATTTTGTTGGTGGCTACTGGTTTTTTCATAAAGGATTTTTGGAGAATTGAGAACTAAATTGGTGAGGAATCGAAGATTTTACATTCTTGTTTCAATGTGGTTTCTCATATTTCGGTGACAACTCTATGGTTCATGGTAATTAATGAAACTACTTCTATTATTATCACTATTTCTAGTTTTGTTTCAAAGAATTAATATTTTTCTATGCTTAATTATTTAATTCTTTATTAGACTGTAATTAATTTTCGTTGACTTTATTCTAATCATCTGTTGTTTTATTCAAGTAATCTATGGATCTTTTTATCTTCCGTATTAGCCTCTCTCCTTTTTCCCCTTCTCCTCTCTCACCACCAGTAAGATACAACCATCATCGGCGGTGTTCTTGTCGGAAAGTGTGGTCAGTGCAGATCCGTAACAAATCTATCCAGTAAAGAAAAGATAGGGCGACTTCCAGCCATGTCCGGCAACGTCCGGCAATTTTTGGCGATCTCCGGGGATATCCAACAACATACATCATTCCAATAAAGATATAGAGGACCACATCCATCTATTTCCGGTGAATTCCAACCATTTCCATCAATTTCCATGGACCAAGCAACTTCCAATCATTTTTGTCGATTTCCATGGACTTTCGGCAACATCTAGAAATTGCAACAACATCCAAATTCAGGTTTCTTTCTATCTTTAAACCTAGCGGCACTACCATGTCTATCTCAATCTTCTCTTGCTCTTTGTAGAAACTATAATCAACTCTATATATTCATCTGCCTCTACCTTATTCTGAATTTAGTTGCATTTTTCATTGTTGAAAGCATGTGAACTTTAGATCTTTCCTTGATTTCTTTCCATAATATAGGTAATGCTTGTGTTAGTTTTATAATTGTGTATTAACAAACTCATTACATTTTCTATTTGTCATTTAACTTACTTACGACTTAGTGACCCTAGTAATAGATGATAGACTAAGGTGTTGTCCTCAGTAGGGGCCGGGGGTGAGGGGCAGGGAAGGGTATGCGATTAAGGGGGTTGCAAGGCTGATAGTAGGGTCTTGGGACATAGGGACTTTTTAGGAAGTCCATTAAGTCAGTGAAGATCCTTAAGAAGATGAACATCAATATAGCTTACATTCAAGAGACTATATGGGTAGGCTCTAAGGATCGAGAGGTGGACGGGTTGAAAATTGGAAATTCAAGAAGTCTAGGGAACAAAGGGAGAAAGTGGTAGATGTAAAGAAGATTAACGATATATTGTTGGAGATCAAGATAGTCATTAGAGGGCTAACTTTGAATGTCGTTAGTGCATGTGCTTTACATTCAGGCTTTGAAGAAGAGGTCAAGATGCATTTTTGGGAGGATATGCATACAATTTTGGGAGGTATTCTGATCATTAAGAAGGATTTCATTGACGGAGATTCCAATGAACACATTGTAGCAACTCCTAGTAGTTTTGATGATGTCCATGGCAGCATTGGTTTTAGGGTTAGAAACTGTGGTGGAATCTTGTTCTTGTATTTTGCTAGAGGCTTTGAGTTATTGATAGATAACTCGTACTTTTTGAAGAACAATGATCACTTGATTACCTTTCGTATCAAGGTGGCTAATACTCAGATATATAATTTGCTTTTGAGGAAAAGCGATAGAGAACTTTGTAAGGATTGCAAAGTTATTATGAGTGAGAATCTTACTACTCAACATAACTACATAAGCTTTGGGTGTTTGACTTGGAGATTAAGCAAGGGGGGGTGAAGAAGAAGTTGTATGTCTGGCCTAGCATTAAATGAGAGGGTTTTGACAATTTCCTTCACCCATGAAATTTGGGAGAAGTTCATGGCGATGGAATCTTAGAGGAGTAGTAAGGAAGCGGAAAGCATATACAATAAGATAGCTAGTTGCAATAGGAAAAAAATCCATATATGTGCTAGGGGTGTCGAAAGGTAACTTTGGTTGATGCCGAGGGTATTGGTGGGGGAATGGAGAAGTTCAAGGCAAGTGGAAACAAAGAAGGTTTCATATGTAAAGTGGGTGGACCGCATGAACAAGGACAAAAGGTGGGTAAGCAGGGAAATGTATAAGGTAGCAAGAACGGAGGCTAAGTTAGTGATAACATTAGCTAAGACGACAGCTTTTGAAAAACTATATATTGAACTAGGAGACAAAGTTGGAGAAAAGAATTTGTACAGGCTTGTAAAGGTGAGAGAGGGGAACGCCTGAGACTTGACTTGGTTCAATTGAAAGGCATCAAGGATGAAGAACACAAGGTGTTAACAGAGGAAACCATCATTAAACAAAGATGTCAAGAGTACTTACATAAACTAATGAACGAAAAAGGGGGAAAAAATATTGTGTTGGGTGAGTTGGAGCACTTTGAGAGACATTGGGATTTTTGGTATTTTAGATATATTGAGGTTAAGAAGGTGAAGCATGTTATTAGTGGGATGAGCATGGATAAACAGACAGGACTAAATGAGACCCTGGTAAAGTTATGGAAGAGGATGGATAGAGTAGGTTAGGAGTGGTATACTAGCTTGTTTAATGACTTTTTTGAAAGTCAATGAGGGGGTGAATTAAAAATTCCTTCAGTCGACTTTCTGGGTTGAAAAGTCGACTCACCTGCAGAATAGTATAACAGTATAAAATAAGAGTAAATACAGTAAGTAAAAGACTCAAAGAGTTTTTATACTGGTTCGGAACACCGATGTGGTGCCTACTTCCATTTCCCTTAGGTTACAAGGGTTTCCTTAAGAGCTTGTTGAGGACTTGGGTGTTACAACGAGTTCAGACTGAGATTCTTGTCTGATATGGATATCAAATCTTCTATTTTGACACAACCTCTACTTTTATAACCTACACTCAGATCATTTTTTCTCTTTACTTTTTCACTTGTATACACATGAGAATATAATGCTTTTATGAAAGACAATAGAAGACAATAGTACAAGTTCAAGTGAAGTGCATACTTCACAACTAAGGCTAGGAGAGGATTATTTAGTGTTTGAGGACAAGTTTTATTAAGGAATAACCCAAGGGTATTTCAAATCAAGGATCTTAGCTGAGTCCTTGATTTCTTTTTGATTGATTCATGTCCATATTAGATATATGCATAAACAAAATTGATTCCTTCCTTCTTTGGAGATCTTCTTGTAATCTTGATTCCCTTCCTTCTCTTGAAGAGAGTCGTGTGATCTTGATACCTTGCTGATTTGATTTCCTATCTTCCAAATCCTAGTCAGACACTAGGATTGTGGTGACCTTGATTCTATATCCCTTGAATGATGGCTTTCCTTTCTTGTGTTGCTTCAATAAGTGCAGATTGATTTCTTCCTTTCTGGTAGAACTTTGATGTCTTGTTCTTTCTTTTTGAATTTCTTGCCTGCGAATTTATCAACATATGGTAGGAGTATTTCATTGTCAAAAGTAATCGATTATATGAGGCTATCATTTTTAAGACAGCTAAGTTGCTTGAAGAAAGGCGGTAGAGTACAATGGTTTCGTTGTACAAGAACAAGTATGATATATAAAATTGCAATAACTCCGGTGATTTTAAATTGTTAAGCCATACTATGAAAGTTTGAGAAAGAGTGGTGGAGATGAGTGAAAAGGGGTGACTCTATTTCCAAGAATTAGTTTGGAATCATGCCAAGGTTTTCGACTACAGAAGCCATCAATCTTGTGAGGAGGCAAATAGAAAAATATCAAGAAAGGAAGAGGGACTACATATGGTATATATTGACCTTGAGAATGCCTGTGATAAAGTACCAAAGGAAGTATTATGGTGATGTCTTAAGGCAAGATGTGTGTTGGTGGCCTACATTAGGTCAATAAGGATATGGATGAGGAATCTTAAACATCTGTAAGAACAATTAGAGGATATTAGGAGCAATTTCTTGTGGAGATGGGGTTACACAAGGGGTCAACGCTTAGTCCATTTCTATTTGTCTTAGTGATAGATATATTGATGTGAAACATTCAAGATAAGGTGTCATAGTGTATGTTATTTTTGGATGACATATAATTGATTGGTGAGATACACAATGGATTTAATTCTAGGTTAGAGGTGTGGAGACAAACTTTGGAGACTAAACAGTTTAGGTTGAGCAGGACTTATACAGAATATCTAAAGTGCAGATTCAATGATGTGATGCATTAGGTAGGCATTGGAATGAGACTTGACACACAAAATATCCTCAAGAGAGATAGGTTCAAGTATATTTGATGTGTAATCTAGTGGAGCGGGGATATCGACAGTGAAATCACATTTTGTATTGGTACGGCGTGGATGAAGTGAAGGTTTACCACTTAAGTCTTATGTAATAAAAAAGTACTGTCAAAACTCAAAGGTAAGTTCTATAGAGTGATGGTTAGACCTACATTGATATATGGGACTGAGTGTTGGCTAGTAAAGAAAATCTATGTCCAAAAGATGAATATTGTGGAGATAAGGATATTGAGGTGGATGAGTTGTCATACTAGAAGCGATAAGATTAGAAATGAGGATATATGGGATAAGGTGGGAGTGACTTTCGTGGTGGAAAAAATGAGGGAAACAATATTAAAATGGTTTGGACATGTGAAGAGGAGATGCATAGACACACTAGTGAAGAGGTGAAAGAAGTTATAAGAGGTGGATGTAGGCCAAAGAAATACTGGGATTGGTTATAAGACACAGTATAATGTAACTTTAGGTTAAAGAGGACATGAACTTAGATAGTAGGGTGTGGAGGATGAGTATTAGGGTAGAAGGTTAGTAGGTATTGTTATTTTGGCTCTTGTATGGTAGCCTTTGCATTATTTCCTTGTTATTTGCTATATTCTCTTTATTGTCTCCTTCTTCTTTAAATCCGAATTTATTGCACTTGAGTCGAGGATACGTATTTTGTAAATAGTTTTTCTACCTCCATTAGGTAGTAATAAGGTCTATGTACATTCTACCCTCCCTAGAATTCATTGTTTAATTTAACTAGGTATATTGTTGTTGTTGTTGGAAGGCATTCCCCCTTCTCTTAAGACTACAAATTCAATTTAATTAAAACTAAAATTTGAAAATGCCTTCTTTTAGCGAGTATGTATGGCCTCACTTCATCAAAATGGCCTCAAAACATAAACTTATATAAAGGACAAAAGTCACACCAAACATAAGACAAAAGATGAAAACACGACAACAACCCAAAACCCCAAACCAAGGTCCCACAAAAAAACCTAAAGCGTAAGCTCTAAGTCAATCTCCTCAATGAAGGAAACAACACTAGTTCTCTCGATTGATAAATTGATTAATTCAATAGGCCTAGCGGCTAATGCATCATTCATATTTAACTAGATCTCATACACAACTAGTTGTTTTAAACCTCTTATTGGACACACGTCCAACTGATGAGCATTTGTTGAATCAATGTCAGATATTGTTGTAGAAAAAATTTGTTGTTTCTGGTGAATTGATGAGTCAATAGTAGATCTTTATTGTTGTTGATAATCGAAAAATGGAACAAACACTTTTCTTTGTCGGGTTGTTTTAACCCAGTCGTCCTTGGATTGAACCTTTATATGACCTGCTATGACTTGGCTTGAAGAAATGAATTGCTTACAATTGATGCATTGGTACCTCTACACCATATTTCCATTTTGTTTCTATATTTTTGTGACTTTCATGTGCATCATTTTAGGGAGAGGAGGAATATATATATATATATATATATATATATGAAGGGAAACAATTCTCTGGGTAATTTTAGGTTGTTTTCACATGCATTTAGTAATGTGCTTATATAACATTGGTTGTTCTATTGTTCCATTTGAATTCATGGTCTTAGGGGATAAGTATAAGAAATTAGTAAAATTCAATGCTATTTTTTGTTAAAAAGGAAAAAGATAGATGATGATATATTTATTAGCTTGATGTACAATTATATAAGGCTAAACTTCCTTTTAGAAAAAAGAAAATAATAATCCTAAATGTGAATAGAGCAAGAGTCTAATGTCTATTTTAAAATTTGAATTAATGAGTCTAATAAGTATATGAAAAACAAGTCAGGGCTGAGTTGTTTTTTTATGAAATATCCAAGAAGTTAAATATATTGATTATGGTTAAGGCCTAATTCTGCATATTTCTTAACACAAAACTTAGCTCTGACCTATTTGAATTTATTGAACCTCAAATACATTTTTTTACGACTTCTTTTTTATTTTCTCTCTTTTGCTTAATAGACTCATTAATTCAAATATGAGATTATGACATAAAATACTTTATTCACATTTAGGATAAGTCATTGTATTTTTTCCCAAAAAGAAGGTTTAGTCAGATATAATTTGTACATCAGGCTAGTAACCATATCATTATCTCTTTTCATTTTTTAACAAAGGAAAATAGCATTGAATTTTATTAATTTTTATACTTATTCCCTAAGACAACAAATTCAAATGGAACTACAGAACTATCAATGTTATATAAGGACATGACTAAATGTATGCAAATACAACTCTTCATATTCTAATAGATATTAGCATTTGAAGTTGATCCAAGTAAAATCTTATTTTGAAACTCAATCGTTAAGAAGCCTTCAACTCAATTTTGTGCTAGAGGATTTTTATGAACATAATTCATCTCTAAATCTCTTCCCACACTAAAGAATTGTAAGAAGTTTATTCATCTGAGTGCATCACTGAGGGTGCTTCTTCTTTTTCGTAAAGAAAAAGGATGGAAGTATGAATGTGTATTGACTACCGTCATCTAAACAAGGTCACGATTCAAAACAGTATCCCCTTCTTGGCATGGATGATTTGTTTGATCAATTGTAAGATGTGTCAATCTTTTCCAAGTTTGACTTGAGGTCTGGGTATCTCAGCTAAATATTTGGGCCAAATATATTCCCAAGACACCTTTTTATACCAGGTATGGATATTATGAATTTCTAGTTATATCTTTTGGACTTACTAATGCTCATTTAGCTTTCATGAGTTTGATTAATGGTGTTTCCAAACCCTATCTAAATTTGTTTTTACTGTGCTTATTGAAGACATTTTAGTGTATTCTAAGAGTAAAGAAGATCATGAGAATTACCTTGGGATTGTATTCGGATTGCTGAAAGAGAAACAGTTGAATGCTAAAGTTTCTAAGTATGAATTCTTGATGCCTTCGGTGTCCATTTTGGGGCAAGTGGTTTCTAAAAAAGGTATTATTGTTGATCCGAGGAAGATGGAAACAGTTAAGAAATAGGATAGGTCTACCTTTGTGTCATAGATTTGTAGTTTCATGGGATTAGCCAGTTATTACCATCAGTTTTTTAAGGGGTTTTCTTCTACTGCTTCAACATTAATTCATCTAACTCAGAAGGATGTTCTTATTCAGTAGTGTGATGAATGTGAGGAGAGCTTCCAAAATCTTAATACTTTGCTGACCACATCATCTATTTTAGCTTTGCTTGTGGATGGTAAAGATTTTACACTTCATTGTGATGCTTTGCATTCTGATTTTGGTGTTGTTTTGATGTAAGATAAGAAAGTCATTGCATATGCCTCCATATAGTTTAAGGTTCGTGATAAAAACTATCTCATTCATGACTTAGAATTGGAAGTTGTGGTATTTGATCTTAAACTTTTGAGGCATCATCTCTCTAGTGTCAGTTGTGAGACATTCACTGATCGTTGTAGCCTTCAGCATGTATTAACTCATATAGATTTGAATTTGAGATAGCAATGGTGGATGGCGTTGCTTAAGGATTATGATGTAATCATTCTATATCATTAAGAAGGTAGTCTGCATGTATAGCTTGGGTTTTTTTCTACGGTTATAAGGTGACCATTGGCTATAAAGCTTCAGAATCTAGCTAATAGTCTTATAAGCCTTGATTTGTCAAATTCAAGTGGATTATCAACTCATGTAGAAGAAAGACTTTCATTTACGGATCATATTAAGGTCTGACAGCTCGAGGATGCTAAGTTAAGCAAGATTCATGATAAGATTTTGCAAAGGGGAGATAAAGAAATAGTGATGGATGAAGAGGGCATTTTGAGGATCAACGGGTGTGTGCGTGCGCCTCATGTTGATGATTTGATCAAGACTATTCTGATTGACGCTTATTGTTCGAGATTTTCTATACATTTTAGAGCCATAAAGGTGTATTGTGACTTGAGACAACATTATTAGTGGGATCAGATGAAGCAAGATACTATGGAGTTCATTCTTTAGTCTCCAAATTGCCACCAAGTTAAGTATGAGCACTAGAAGTTCGAATGTACGCTTTAGAGGAAGCTCATTCTTGAATGAAAGTGGGAGAGAAATTTTGTGGTTGGTCTTCCTAAGATCTTAGGTAAGTTTGATTCTATATGGGTGATTGTTGACAGTTTGACTAAGCACTTTACACTGGTTCACGTACCCTATAATGCAGAAAAGTTGGTCAAGAATTATTTTCAAGAGGTTGTTCGGTTGCACAAGGTTCCAATCACTATTATTTTTTATATATATTTACACGATTTACTTGTAATTTTTCAAGGACCTTGAAAACTGAGTTAGACACGAGGCTTGAATTCAGTACAAGATTTCACTCTAAATCAATAGGCAGTCTGAGTGGAATATTCAGGTATTGGTGGACATGCTTTGTGCATGTGTGATATACTTTGGTAGTTATTAGGATCAGTTCTTGTCATTGGATGAGTTTGCATATAATAACATATATCACTTCAGCATTGACTATCATGACCCAAATTATGAGACTATGTGGATAGCTACTCTAATCTAACTAGATAGGCGAACACTTACTATTATTCCCCATTAATAAAAATTATTATATAAAACCTTTGCAATAAATCAGAATAACATCACAAAACAACTTCTTTAAAAACATTTACAAGTAGCTACCACTTCTCAATGGCCTAGTCTAGACAAGTACACGAGTTTCTAGTAGAGTACAAACATAAGTCTAGTCTACCCACAGTACATAATAAAGATAGACGTCATACCTAATAAACATGTCACCATCACAAATCAAATACAATCTATCAATAAAATCAGCATACATCTTGTCAAGCAACAACCAGATATTTCAAGTTATCAAACACTTATCCAAGACATAGACAATTCAAATGAAAATCATATCTTTCCTGGCCTTGCAGTTGCCTAATAATTGCACCTGTCAGGAATCAATCAAACATCTCTCAAAATAATCAATCTCACGCTCATATGTATACACGTCCTAAGGGTTATTATATTTTTCTATCTAGTCGTGACTTGCAGGGACCTGGGTATCCATGTATTGTAATGGTATATTACTCAATCACACAAATTGTTCGTCTGTACATACTCACTACATATGCACATCTTAATATGACATCCTTTCTAATTTCCTCTCAAGGTAACACATCAAGCATACATAGTAATAATGTCCTTATTCAGAAACATCATCACATCACAGAGTAATTACAATTTCATTAACCATAATATCAATGATTAATCAATTCAAAAAATTTCATGCTAAATCTTAGTAGCAATACTTAGTTTCATCAAACAACCAACAACTATTTACAAAGATCAAATCAACATGCAATACAACTCATGTTACATATTAGAAACTAAGCAAAGTCTAAATCCACATAAATCGTAACCTACTCATGGGCATCCAGTCTTTCCAATTTATCAATCAATAATTAATCTTGGGCTAATCACTTCCTTAACTAGTTCATGTTACCAAATGAGGTATTGCTAGAGTGCTTCTACATATACTTAGATGCAGTTAACAAAGTCATGAACAACAATGTAACACCAGAGATACAGAGGTAGTAGGCAGTGGTTGGATGAGATGTTGGAATTAATGCATCCACATTAATGTTTAGTCTTCCAAAATTGTCTCTTACTTTTTCAAGAAGTCCTTTAGGAGTTTGTAATACATGTATCTAGTTAATTGTGATACATGTATCTAGTTATTTGTGCAAGACTTTTGGTTACATTTTACTACTATAAATAGAGATGTAATTGATGATTCTAATCATCTCAAGTGGTCTTAAGTAGCCTATATAAAACATGATCATTCTATAAAAATAGTATTCTCCTTCTATATTTCCTATAAATTGGTATCAGAGCAGGTTCTCATTCTTAATTTGGGGTTAGGTGAATAAAAAAATATGGCATCCAAAACAAATGAAGGTGTTGATTCTTCAATTATTCTTACTCCATTTTTTGATGGAACTGATTTTGAATACTGGAAGATAAGAATGAGAACACATTAGAAAGCTGAAGGTGTGTGGACTATTGTTGCAAATGGCTTTGAAGAGCCAGAAAACGATGGTGAACTTAAAGCAGCAGAGATGAAAAACCTTGAGGCTAAGTACCGTCAAGATGCAAAAGCCTTGAGTAAAATCCAAATGGGAGTCTCAAGAGCATATTTTGCAAAAATTGCTATTTGTGAGACTGCAAAACAAGATTGGGAATCTCTGGAAACTGAAGTGTATGGTGACGAAAAGGTATGCATTATAAATCTTCAAACTCTTAGAAGAGAGTTTCAAAATTTGAAGATGATAGAATCTGAAAAGAAATAGATAAATATTGCACAAGAGTCATGAATATTGTCAATGAAATGAGAAATCATGGTGATACAATTTCTGACCGACAAGTTGGGGAAAAGATTCTAATTAGTGTCACAGAAAAGTATGAGTACATTGTTCTATCACTGAGGAGACGAAAGATCTTCCTAAGCTTTTTATCAAAGAGCTTGTTGGATCATTTCCTGCACATGAGAAGCGAAGATTTTTTCGTGAAGATCAACCCAAAGAGATAGCTTTCCAGTCCAGAACAAATGTAAATTCTCAAAATTTCTCAAAAAATCAAGAGAAGAAGATTTACAATCCAAAAAAGAAGCAGGATTGTGATGGTTCCTCTAAGAATGTTGAAGAAAAAGGTGAGAAAAGTTCTAGTCGTTTTTGTAAAGTTTGCAAAAAGACTAACCATAATTCCGAAAAATATTGGCACAAAGGCAAGCCCCAATGTAACTTTTATAAAAAGTTTGGCCACATTGAGAAGGATTACTGGCACAAGAAACAGGCTCAAGCAATTTTTTGTGAAAAATAGGAGGAAAAAAGGGAAGAAATTTTTTTCTTTGAAACTTCAACAAAAAGCAATGAATGGTATGTTGATAGTGGTTGTAGAAATCACATGACTAGAGATGAAAAGACTTTCCTCTCAATTAATAATAGCATAACTACTAAAGTGAGAATGGGGGTGGAGCCTTAGTTGATGCAAAAGGTAAAGGTACCATTTCGATCAACATAAAAGGGAGCGGTAAGCAAATTCATGATGTTCTTTATGTTCCAGACTTGGAAGAAAAATTGCTTAGTGTTGGCCAACTCATGGAAAATGGTTATTCTCTTGTGTTTAGAGATAATTATTGTAGGATTTACGATAAAATTGAGCCAAATCAAGTCATTGTTGAAGTAAAGATGATAAAAAGAAACTTTCCTTTACAATTTCATTTCAATTCATTAAAAAATGAAGTTGTAGATGATTCATGGCTTTGGCACAAAAGATTTTGTCATTTCAATTTTCATGGTTTGAAGCTTCTCAAGAAAAAAGACATGGTGCAAGGCCTTCTTGAGATACATAATGAGGTGGATCCATGTGAAAGTTGTATAATGGGAAAACAACATAGAAAGTCTTTTCCAAAAGGGATGTCTTGGAGAGCAAGTGTACTTTTGGAACTAATCCATACCGACTTTTGCGGACCAATGAAGACTCTATCTCTTGGAAGTCAAAGGTACTTTCTAATCTTTATTGATGATTTTTCAAGAATGACTTGGGTTTATTTCTTGAAAGAAAAGTCAGAAGCATTTGTTACATTTAAGAAATTTAAAGCCCTGGTTGAGAAGCAAAAAGGTTGCAGCATCAAAATCATTCGTAGTGATAGAGGAGGTGAATACACAAGTCGAGAATTTGAAGAATATTACAAAAATAAAGGCATTCAGAAGCAACTTACAGCAGGGTACACTCCTTAACAAAATGATGTATCTGAAAGAAGAAATAGAACAATTGTTGAAATGGCCAGAACTATGATGAATGAGAAAGAGCTACCAAATATTTTTGGGCAGAAGCAGTACATATAGCGGTGTACATCCTTAACAGGTGCCCGACAAAGGCATTGAAGGACAAGACACTAGTTGACGCTTGGAGTGGAATGAAACCCTGTTGTAAGTCATTTTAAAATTTTCGGATGTATTTGTTATGCTCACATACCTGCTGAGAAAAAAAACAAAATTGGATGAAAAAAGTCAAAAATGTATATTTCTTGGTTATAGTGATGTGACAAAAGGCTATAGGTTTCTCGATGTCAAAACTAACAAACTTGTTGTTAGTAGAGATGTCATTTTTTATGAAAATACAGCATGGAATTGGAAGGATAAAAAGATAGAGAATACTTCTATCATATATTTAGATGTGTCAAATAAAGAAGAGAATGAGGAAGAGGAAGATGTCCCTCAAGGGGGAGAAATCCCAGATTCAGATGATGAAGAACCGCCTCCAAGAGGAACAAAAATGTTGAGTAATATTTATCAGAGATGTAACTTTGTCGATGTTGAGCCAGAAAATTATGAGGAGGCAATAAAGCATGATGTTTGAAAGAAAGCCATGGAAGAAGAAATTCGGATGATTGACTTGGGAGCTTGTGGCTATACCCAAAGAAAGAGAAGTTGTAAGTCTAAAATGGAAATACAAAATCAAACTCAATCAGGAATGAGATATTTAAAAGCACAAAGCAAGGTTGGTTGCTAGAGGCTTCACGCAAAAACCAGGTATTGATTTTATGAAACTTTCCCTCCAGTTGCTCGTTTTGAGTCAATTAGAACTGTAATTGTTGTTGTTGCACAAAAGAAATGAAAGATATTTCAACTTGATATTAAATCTGCATTTCTTAATAGAAAACTTGATGAAGAGATTTATGTTGAGCAACCTCAAAGATTTTTTGTTCAAGGGGGAGAAGAGAAGGTGTACATGCTAAAAAAAGCTCTTTATGGGCTGAAGCAAGCTCCAAAAGCCTGGTACAATGAAATTGATACATACTTTCTAAAAAATAATTTTCAGAGAAGTAAAAGTGAAGCCACTTTGTATGTGAAGAAAGAACATGGCAGCATTATCATTGTTTGTCTCTATGTGGATGATCTGCTCTTTACAGGAAATGATGTGAAGATGATACAAAAATTCAAGCAAGATATGATGCAAGCCTATGAAATGAGTGATCTTAGATTGCTAAATTATCTCTTGGGCATCGAAGTTTCTCAAGTGAAAGAAGGAATTTTCATTTCTCAAAAGAAGTATACTAAAAGTATTCTTCAAAAACTCAAAATGATGGATTGCAGGTCTATGGCCATACCATTAGCAGCAAATGAGAAGTTCAGAAAAGATAGGGGAAAAGAAAGATAATAGCTCACTTTATAGGAGCTTGATTGGAAGACTACTATATCTTACTTCAACAAGACCTGACATTATGTTTGCTACTAGTTTATTATCCAAATTCATGCAAGAACCAAGCCAAGTGCATTTTGGAGCTGCAAAGCGTGTTTTACGTTGCTTGCAAGGAACAATGGATTATGGGATAATGTACAAATTTGGTGGAGATTTGAACTTAATTGGTTATTCTGATAGTGATTGAGCTGGAAGTATAGATGACATGAAGAGTACTTCTGGTTATGCTTTCTTATTTGGATCAAGTATTTGTTCTTGGTTATCAAAAAAGCAAAGTGTTGTTGCTCAATCCACTGCTAAAGCAGAATATGTCTCAGCAGCTAAGACTTCTCAAGCTATTTGTCTTAGGAGAGTATTTGAAGATGTTGGTGAAAAACAAAAAAAAGAGGGATTGTTCTGTATTGTGATAACAAATCAGCAATTGCAATTGTCAAGAATCCAGTCAACCATGAAAGATCAAAGCATATTTCCATCAAGTATCATTTTATCCGAGAAGCACAAGAGAAAGGCGAAATTTAGTTGCATTATTGCCAGACAGGAAAACAACTTGCTGACATCTTCACCAAAGCACTTCCTAGAGAAAAAATTTGCTATCTTCGAGAACGCAATGGAGTTGTCAAGCAAATGCATTAAGGGGGAGTGTTGGAATTAATGCATCCACATTAATGTTTAGTCTTACAAAATTGTCTCTTAGTTTTTCAAGAAGTCCTTTAGGAGTTTGTAATACATGTATCTAGTTATTTGTGCAAGACTTTTGATTTTACATTTTACTACTATAAATAGAGATGTAATTGATGATTCTAATCATCTCAAGTGGCGTATATAAAACTTGAGCATTCTCTAAAGATAGTATTCTCCTTCTATATTTCCTACACAAGAAATTCATCAAAAGAGGATATACTCAGTCTCAGAGAAAAGGCTCAAAAAGAGAAGATGGAACAATTGATGATACAAATTGAGGAGCTAGCAAAGCATGTGATAGATACACCAACACAGAAGTTAAATGATATTAGCTTTAACGATAAGGAATACATGATTGAGGGAGTCTTCCAGCCTTACAAGAATGAGGCTAATTATGTGAGTACTCAATCAAGGGTTTTCTTCCTAACTACTAGGGTTTATATATATATATATAAAATAAGTATACATCGTATATTTAGAATTAAAAGAACGCATCTCTACCTTATTCTAATTATAGTTTGTATATATTTCATATAAAACGAATATATATTTTCATTATACTTTATATATATTTACATTAGGAGAAGTTATCTCAACATATTTTGATTATATCTTGTATACGTTTTGACATTAAAGAAAACATATATTAATTATATCATGTATACTTAACATTAAAAAGAACACATAATTTAATTATACTCAAATATATTAATTATACGTTATATATATATTTATGTAGTTCAAAAAAGTTTCTTCATAGCGAACTTCCTCTCCAACTATAAAATTTTAAGTGTCGGCTTTGATTTCAATCGAAAGCAATAAAGTTGATAATAAAGATGTTGGATATGTTGCTAGAATACGTATTAATCAGGATTGTTGCTTCAAAATTTCTGTTCGTTATACAAATAATTTTGTAAAACTGATCATGTGTATACAGCTTTCCAAAAAACAAGGTTTTTAAGACTTATTGGGATAACTTCAACCTTAATTTGGTATCAAAAAAGTCAAGTGTTATTCATGTCTTTCAAAGTTATAACTTCAACCTTGATTGATGCTCAAATAGGTCACAAGTCGTATACATGTTTTAAGATAATAGCTAGGGCTTCTTACGTAACTGTGCTGACAACAAAAATGAATTCTATAAAAATGGTCATTTGTATATGTAATGTATATACTTTGGATAAATAGTGTATAACGTGTATATATAATATATAATTATGTATCGAAGATGTATATATATCCATATATGTTTTATATACAATATTTATATATTGAGGAATAATTTATTTTTTTAATTCCAACCGACTCAAATCTCTTCTAAGCAATTCCAAAGTTTAGATACAAGCTCCTCTCATGTTTCAAAACTTTTGATATATTATTTACTCAAAATGATTCATATTTATGATAAACTAAATTTTAAAATCGAGTTTTAAAGAACTTTTCATGGTTGAAAGCAGCAAAGAATAAGGAGGAGGAGGAGAATTAAGAAGAGGCGGTGAAGTAAGAACCAATGCAAAGATGCGCAATAACAAAGGCCGAAAGACCATTTCATGTGATAAATAAAAATTACATTATTTTAATATGCTAACCTCTCCAGTCACCTTTCAAGATAACACAACAAGCATAGAATAATAACAAATGTCCATCATTCATAACATCATTAGAGTAGACAGATTCTAGTTTACATGCTTATACATACAAACAACATTTAATACAATCATAAATAAAAACCTCACTATGTCCAAAGTACAATCAATATGTAAAACAACTCACATTATATATTACAGAAACTAAGCAAAGTCTAACTCTAAGTAAATCATAATCTATCTCAACCGATGAAATAGAAACGAACAAGCTAAAATGTCGGAGCCTTTCCTTTTTCTCAATGTCTCAAAATGCTCAAAATCTAAGACAAATAAAATATAACGATATTTTAATCAGTTATTTTCTCAAATAATAGCCTAAGGTGTTGAAACCACTTAATTCTACCTTTGTAGAAGATCTAACATATTGTTAATTGGTTATTTCACCAAATCAATGGTTTCCATGATCATAGGTTATTTCACCAAATCAATGGTTTCCATGATCATACAAATCCCGTTCATGAAGTTTCTAGGTTATTAAGCAGTTCATGTTCTCAAAAATCCATTCTATAGAGTTTCTAGGTTCTCCAATACATAATTAAAGGCAAAGGTTTATGCTAAAAGGCAAAATTTAACGAACTAAAATTGAACTCATGCATATATAATTATACCTTCCCTACATTTAATTCCAACAATATAATAGCCATAGGTTTCAATCCATAAAATCTCACGAAGAAATCACCTTTCGATTATGGGAAGAAAATGGATTACAGAAGGAAAAGATGAATGCATGGGAAGAACTTACTTCAAGAGAAAAAAATTCTAAGTCTTGAAAAAAATCACCTTTGAGGTTCTTTGTTAGAATATTCTAAACGGAGAAGGGCCTAAAATGCCCCTCAACTATTTGAATTGGTACAAAACTATCTTCCATCCATCTATGGGCCCTCAAATACCCCTGACGTCAACCTTTTGGCTCAAAAATACCCTTATATCTAACTGATCATACTCATAAGGTGGATGAAGGGTAATATTGTACCAAATCCCATAGTTTAAGGGCATTTTAGGCCCGTTAAAATAATTTGAAATTGCTTAATAATATATAAGCTCACATGATTGACTTGATTTTGAATTTCATAGTAAATTTAAAATAAAATAAAAAAAGGCTAGCCATCTACTATCTACACTCCTCCC